>PVKM010038815.1:0-13975 GCA_004027735.1 Carollia perspicillata | reverse complement strand
AAAATCAAATAAGAAAAATGTGTCCTGTTTACATGAGAAACAATGTATATACTCCTGTCTTTCTCTGCATGAAGTGCAGGTATAGGCTTCTCCCCAGTAGGAAAACCAGGGGCGAAGCAGGCGAAACAAGAAAGATCAAATGACAAAAGCAAAAGCCGTCTGGGTGGAATATTGAAACCTTATGGAAATTGTCTGGAGACTTTCGGGTTGTGCCCATCGGTTTATTCTAAGCCAACAGTGAAATATCTGCCTCCACGTCAGGGCTGGTAGCCACTCGCCCCCCGGCGTCCGCTCAAGTGTGTCTCCTTCATCTCATTTCAACCTCCTTTTTGAAAATCATTCAGACATGTTTGGTCCAAGGTGGTTTGTACCTTCTCGCAATTCTTGAAGAACTTACTATGAATGTTCTTTGAATATTATGGTTTGCCCATGCTACCATATATTATATTTATGTTTTTACGTATTTAGCTTAGCCCTCCAAAGAGCTAATATAAAGATTGTGTGTATGTCACTGTATATCTAGAGCTTATCCAGGGGCCGACTCATAATAGAAACTAAAACATAGTAAAGGAAGTAGCTATTTTTTTGCTATTGGGGGATAATAATCTTCCACTTTAAAAGTAAGAAAACTATAATCTAGGGTAAGTACGTAAAATGAGTTGCCTGAAAAAATATACGTATGCATGTGAGAGCTTAGAAAACATAGCGTTCTTCCTGAGAGTGATCTAAAATAACTCGTGTAGTCCTAGGCATGAAGGATTTGGATTTAAACCATACTCGTCAGAATACACAACTTTCCCATCTATTATGTTTCATTTTCAAAGATGCTCATTGAGACAGTTTTGCTGTCCATGGCTGCAAAAACCACTGAAACCCTCTGGAATACCTAAGCGCACATCCAGCATCTCCGTGTGTCTGTGGACCAGACTTTCAGAGCCTGTCACTGCAGTTTTTCTCTTCGCCGTTCACACCAGCTGCTGACCTTGGTTTGATTAGATGGGTGAACTGTGGTAGAACTCATAGCTGTTCCCTCACCCCTGATTTCATGGTTATCCCATGGCTTTGAAATCATGTTATGGTAGGTACTCATGCAGTTACTTTTGCTCCAGAGGGCACACTTCAGTTCCCCTCAGTCTCACTGTGTGTTAGAGTTTTTGTCAATGTAAGTTTGTTACTCGAAAGCTGCTCTGATATTGAGGACGAGTCTATCATGGTTCCTGTTTCTAAAGAAAGCAACAATAGAAAGCAAAACCGAGAACTTCAAGTGCTTTCCAGAGTAGTCAGTCACTCAGAAATTCTCATCTCACTAATCATGTCCTCTTCAGGGAGAATATGAGTTATATTTCGAAGGTGGGTCATAACTCAGAGATAAAACATGGACTTTCCTGGTTCCTAGAATCCGCATTCCTTTTTCTCCAGTATGTGAGCAGAATAATTCAATAGTGAAATCTGTTTTTCAAATTTATATTTGGCTTGCCTAATAGAGAGGTTTGGAGGAATTTAAAAAGCTATGGCTCAACAATCTGATTATAAATGAATATTTTAATTTTGCTAGATTGCTCAGATTTCATGTTCCATTTCTCACATTTTGTTCTGTCCATCTGGAAATGGAAGAATCTTCTCTCATAGCCCCTGTTCTAAGCAATAAAGATTTGATCATAAATTTTTGCTTAACATTTGGGCCATCACTACCTGGTTAAATGTTTTGTTGATACTGCTAATCCACTTGCTTAGATCCCTGTGGAAGGCTATTGCCTTGTTGGCGCCCAAGGAATCACACCCCTAGAGTTCATGTCTTTCTGAAGTAGGCTTCCCCCCTGACTCTGCCAATAAGATATGGGCAAGTGTGGTGCAAACAAAACTTGATGAATGTCTACACATTGGGATTTTTTTTTCCTTTTTGAATGTTTTTTTTTTTTAATTCCGTTGCTATGTTGTGAGGAAGCCAAAGATAACCACTTAAATAATCCCTGGACTCTCTAAACAAGCCAATTTGAGATTATATATAAAGATTAAATTTATAAAGACAAACAAGAGGGTGATTATCACAAAATATAGATAAGTGGTTACAGGTAAGGATTTTGGAATGTGTGATGAGATGGTATCAGGAAGGCCAAAAGTGTTGTCAAAAGTACAAGTAACCTTTTTATGTTAAATAATGTGTTCTTCAAATTTTCTTCACATAAATTTTATTTTCTATTTTTTAAATTAAATTTATTGGGATGACATTGGTTAATAAGATTATATAGCTTTTTTTTTAAAGATTTTATTTATTTATCTTTAGAGGGGAAGGGAAGGAGAGAGGGAGAGAAATATCAATGTATGGTTGCCTCTCGTGTGTCCCCTGCTGGGAACTGGACTGCAAACCAGGCATGTGCCCTGACTGGGAATCGAACCGCATTCATTTGGTTTGCAGGCCCGCACTCAATCCACTGAGCTATGCCAGCCAGGACAGATTATATAGTTTTTGAATGTACAATTCTATGATACACCTTCAGTATACTGCATTGTGTATTTACCACCAAAGTCAAATCTTGTTCAGTCACCATATGTTTGGCCTCACACTTCACCACCCCACTGACTCCTGTTCCTTTTGGTAACCACCATACTATGTACGTATCTCTGTGTCTATGAGGTCTTGTTTGTTCTTCTTGTTTTTTCATGTATTGCTATCAGGTTTGTATCCCAACTACGACTGAAAGCACGAAGTTCTTGACTTTTTCAGTCTGACTTATTTCACTGAGCATGATATCCTAAGGTCCATTCATCTGTGTTGGCACAAATAGCAGTATTTCCTGTTTCCTGACAGCTGAGTAGTATTCCATTGCGTAAATGTACCACATCTTCCTCATCCGATCATCTACAACGGACACTTTCTTGTATGCCACATTTCACATTGCAGAAGACCTGATGATTTACTGTCATATAACATCACAAACATTAGTGTTAGAGGCATGCCTAATGTAACTAAATTTTGCATGAGCATAATACAGTTTATCTAGATTTTCCCACACATAATTTCTTTTAATTCTCCAGTAGTGAAGCTCAGTGGTGAAGGTTCTATTTTTATCATGCTTGTAGACATTTTATGAGATCATGTAGGTGGATTTAATTGCCCAAGGTGAAAAGCAATTGATGGAGAAGGTCCCAAACCCATTATTGTGCCAAGACAGGTTTTTCCTTGATACTAGGTTTATTCTGATTTTTTCCTGACATTATCTTCAGTAGGTCCCCTATCTGATTGAAAGGGTGAAAATGCCAGTTCTCTATCAAGCATTTCTAGTATGGTGGGGATTTCTTATGATATAAAAGTTAGCTGTAAATTTATAAAAATATTACACTTTTTCCTAGTCATTACAAAAAAAATGTTTCAGTTCTTATTTATAGAGTCTGTCTTCAAGGATGGATGCATTGTTACCATTTCATTGGTGAATAAAAGTCATGTGTTTCATTTATTGAAGAAAGCTTATTTTGAAAGCAACATTCTATTATCCTCAACAAAGATTTATTCATAGAATGATACTCTGAACCTTACTACTTTCTCAGAGTTTTGGAAACATTTTGAAACTACAGAGTACATTCACTAATATTAAAACCTTGGAAGCTCTTGAGTTACAGCCTGCTTGTTTTAGAAGACAATGTGACTTTTCACTTTCCAGGCCTTTCATTCAATTCAACACGTGTATTTTGCCCGAATCCTACCAATCCCATGGCATAAAAGGTGTGTGCTGATTTTGTGAGAGACTGCAGATGCTGTTGACATTTTGTCTATTTTCCTGCATAGAGTTCGCTAATGGTAGCAGCAGATTATTCATTCTTGGCAAACAATGTTGCAAAAGTGTATTAAGACCAAGAATGATAGTGCAATGTCACTGGTGAAGCACAGAACTCCAGCTGAAAGGGTTGAGGCTGTTTTCTCCTGGGCTTTTGTTTCTGAATGGATGTTTGTAGCCATCTGTGTTGTCTCTCACAGAATGAGAAAAGTCAATTTCCCTTAATTTAGACAGTTTTTTCTCTTTCCATCTAATTCTTCTCACTTCCCACCTTCGATATTTCTGTATTTCTCCAGTACTCTAAAAATCATGAAACAATCTTGATGTTTAATATACTAAATAATATGAGCCCTGATATACATGCTATGAACTCAAAGCAACTTTGAACTTAAAAAAATAGACTTTATTTTTAAGAGAAGTTTAGGTTTATAACAGTTGAACAGAAAATACAGAGATTTCCTATTTAACTCTTGCCCACACACATGCACAGCCTTCCCCATTATCAACATTCTCCACCAACTGGTATATTTGTTAAAACTGATGGACTTACATTGGCACATTACAATTACTCAAACTCCACAGTGTGCATTAGGGCTCACTCTTGGTGTGGTACATACTGTGCGTTTAGACAAATGTGTAATGAGCGATGTGAATCCACCATTATAACATCATACAGAGTCCGTTCACTGCCCTAAACGCCCTGTGCTCCCTCCGCCTGTTCACCTGCCCCGCACAGCCTCTGGCCTTGGATCTTGCCACTGTCTCCAGTTTTGCCTTTCTAGAATGTCCTGTAGTTATCATAAGCAGCCTTCTCAGTTTGGCTTCTTTCACTTAGTAACGTGCATTTAGGGTTCCTCTGTGTCATTTCATCTTTTGACAGCTCCGTTTTTTCAGAGCCGAGTGATACTCTGGTGCCCAGATGGGCCAGTTGATCCATCCGTTCACCTGCTGAAGATCAGCTCGGTTGCTCCAAAATTTTGGTAATTATGAATGAAGCTGCTACTTCTATAAACTTTTAAGTGCACGCCTTTTAGAGTGTTTTTAAGTTTTCAACTCCTTTTGGTAAATATCCAAT
The DNA here is from genome assembly GCA_004027735.1 of Carollia perspicillata. Classification (NCBI taxonomy): domain Eukaryota; kingdom Metazoa; phylum Chordata; class Mammalia; order Chiroptera; family Phyllostomidae; genus Carollia; species Carollia perspicillata. Next base: position 9,127 of record PVKM010038815.1, on the reverse strand, counting down.
TTTCAGATGTTATGGTAAGAGTATGCTTAGTTTTATAAGAAACTGCTACTGTCTTCCGAAGAGGCTGTACCATTTTGTATTCCCACCATATCCTTGCTAACAGTTGGTGGTGTTGGGGTTCTGGATTTGGGCACATCGAAATATTGAACAAATATAATTTATTTAAAGGAACCCACATACTCTTAAGCAAAATAAATCATCATGAAATAAAATGACAGTGATAACCTTGGGGTAATATATAGTAAAATGGACTAAATTACTTGATGCATGAAAACACATGAATAATTATGATCCTGTATACACCCCTCAAGTAAAAACCATTCCTTGAAGAGCTCCCAGTTATAGTCAAAAGATTTCAGAATTAGTCTGCTCTTGAAAGAATGTATATTTACATTTATTTGTATCTTATCCTTGAGAAAATTTGCTTGACTACAAAAATAAAAAGCAAGGTATATACCACGCTTTCTCTAAAAAAAAATGTTTGCTTTATTGACTTTACTGAATGTTTATGGAAAGATTCTAATGGCTTTTCTAAAATACCATCTCAATTCTGTGTAATAACACATACATGTTTTGAGATAATTGATCTATCATTTCTTAATTTTGGTTTTATTATGATTTTTCAGCCTGAAAATGGACTGTAAGGCACTAATGGCCACCAGCCACCAATAAGCTATTAGTATTTCAGGTTGAGTCACTATGAATTGATTGGTAAAATATCGTTACGAGTTGTATTAAAAATACTAACTCATTAGGTAAAAGCATGTTTATGGTAAATGCAGTGAAAAATTTATCAACAATTGACTGGTTTCTAATAGGCTATTTAGGAGTAATGATTATTGGAATGGATGTAGCAACTTCACTCAATCTACTGTGTATATGGGTATACCCTTTACTGAAATCATCAAAACCTCTGGTGTCAGTGCTATGCCTGAAATAGACAGCTATGAACTCCAGGGTAAAGTAATAGTTAATGGGGAGAACTGTGATTGTGGAGAAGAGGTATTTCTTTCCTCTTTACAGTGAAATAAGTTATATTGTGGTTATTGGTGTTTACTAATTGAAAAGTTTAGTGTGTATTTGTCATCCTCTTGATTTAAATATGTCAGAGCTACATGGGGTCTGTCTGAAATTATTAGAGAATACAAAGCAGAAGAATATGAAAGCATAACATGAAGCTAAACTTTATTTAGAGGTTATGGAAAAAATGTTTCTTCAATGATTACATGTATCTTTTCTACTTACTTTCATGATTAAATTTATTCTCTCCTCTTTTCTGAAGACATTAAAATGACAGGTTCATAGAACAAATTAATAGATATTGAAGAGCTTTCTTAATGGCCAGCATATAACTGCATATTTGGGTGCATCTAGAAAAATCTTTTTGAATAAAGCATTACAATCAGCGATGACTAGCGCTGTGTGGTCTCTGATGGACTGTGTCTGTTCACTTTTGTTTCCACTGCTCAGTGATATCCGACAAGCTGCCAGTTCTGGCTCAATGAGTTTTGACAGTTTGGTGTCTTTGGGGATAAATTATTAAAGGGAGTAATAAACAATAGAAAGTTAGCATTTTTAGGAATAATAAGCACTTCTCTATCTTCAGATACATTGGAAGATAGGTGATGACAAGCTCACGTTCACTTCGAAAACAATGGTCTTCATTGTATCATATTTTGGAACGATGTTGACACACCACCAGCTCCGCAATACAAACATTGGGGACTTCCGATTTCTGCAGATCAGATCATAAGTGTTTTTGTGTATATTGTATCATCCAGCTCCAAACTTCAGGAAATAATCTCTGGGCTCTTACTGGTGCATAGAATAGTATAAGAACATTTGTTGACTTACTGTATCATTTCAATCAACCTGATTACGATCTGTGCATTAACCTTTAATAATACAGTATGAAAAGAAGTAATCATTTCATATCCAAATCAACATGATTTAGTAAATACATCTTGGTACTTGTAATATAATTTTCAAAGATAGTTGATACTTTTAATTATTTTGAATCTGTTTCTGAGCCCAAATGGGTGATTTTAAAAATTCTTAAGACTCTTAAAATTCTTTGAACTAACACTGATAACGAACTGCCTTCACTATGAATTTTTCCAGGATCAAAATTCAATCACTGTCTACATATCAATAAAAACACCATGTCTTATGAAGTCACCTGCTCAAATAACTTTTATGAATCAATTCACTATATTAGAAAATGAACATTATTTCACAATTACACAGAGGGTTAAATTAGAAATATTCAAGGAGGAAATGACCCACAATTAAACAGGCATGACCCACATATGATGCCTGTGGCTTTTATCAGATCCTTTCCCAAGAGTAGGAGCACGTTTGACTAAAGAGAGAATAGATTAGAGGGGGAAGAGGTGCTAACATGAAAAAGGAACGTGGTCGATTGCCAATGCAGAGGACACGAGCAGTAGATAGCAAAGTGAAATTTAGAATATGGTATTCGAGAACGAGTGTGATAAACACAAGAACGACAAGTGGAGTGTCAGCTGGAAGTAGTCAGCGGCACTTCCCCACTTGGCTGACATTGCTTTCCTGAGGCCTTCTCTGTCCTCGGAGTGACCTGTGGACACAGCCACTGGGTATACATTCGGGGAACCAGAGAACAATGTTCATGCTCAGTTTTTCTTACGTTTGGAGTTGAAAACGATATTACCTTTTCTGGCCTTCTTAACTGATTTGCATTATTCTAAGGAAATCAAATTAATCATAATTAATTTTCTTAAGCTATTTGATCCTTTTCGCCCTGCTTGTGCTTCTGAACTGTTGTGCACGCAGTGGACCTATTTTTGTGACCATCGATGGCTGAGGCAACGGGTGGTACAGCTTAACATATAGACAAATGCAGTGAAGAAATCCCCCAAATTAGCAAACTGTTTGAAGTTAATACTTACATTTTGTAAAGATAATTTAAAAATGAGATGATTTATAATTCTTTTTTTCTTTTTCAAAAAAGCGAGAAACAAATAGAAAGTTTGTGGAGAAAAAGGTCATGCCAGAATCGGGTTTCAAAGCTCAACACCCAGTTACCAACACGTCGTCACCTTAACAGCAAATGTTGTTGCTGTGGCTCGACCTGTAGACTATACTCACTTAGGTGAAATCTTTCTATAGAGTATCACGGCATAAAGATAGAAACTACTACTTATGTAGTAGGTGATATCTGGTTATTCTTCAAACATCTACATTGTGTCTAACTATAATTACAGCTTCAAAATAATTATCCAAGTCAGTCATTCTCAGCTTTTGCCTCTGGGGAGAAGCAGCCACCGCTCATGTAGGCCCTTCCAGTATTACACCTGTACATCTGATGATGGGTTTAATTGAACTCTGCTCCATTTGGCATACTCTCATGTCATTGCCATGAATACTAGATGGCTACCTAATATCTTGTCTGGGCCTTCTTACCTTCTTGACTCCCTGCAGGTTGGATTTAGGTCTTGGTTAATTGAGGGGGGTCTAGGTTAATGCACTCTTACATTCCCAAGTGCATGTTCTAAGATTTGAAAAAAGTTCTGGTAATAAATTGTAACTTTAGCCAAAACTCTGCTGAGTGATGGTCTGGACATCAGTCTTACTCATTTTCTTCATACGCCTACTCAGTGTGCCAGTGGTGTTGAGTGCATTAAGCCCGTGTCTTGTCCTGTGGGCCATCATTAAATATAGTAGTCAACAAATGCTTTGTAAATGAGGATTATTGTATTTTAGAGCAGAGTATTTATTTAAAAAAGGTGACCCAAACCTAATTGTTTTATTGTTTTATTCTTTCACAGCATGACATAGGTAAGATTGAGTTCATGTTGACCACAGAAATAAAGAGGGGGTTAAACAGAAATGAATGACATAGAAAAGAAAGAGCTGCAAATAACACCTAATGAAAAGCTAAATAATATAAACAATAAGTAATACACACACAGAAATTATACTGAATAAGATAATCACTTAGCTTAATGCAGGCAATCAATCCTGTAAAAGGACTATAAATGAGGTGAATAAATGAACATTTTATTAAAAAAATCAATCACTGGCTCTGGTCAAGGCAGTATATATATATATATACTCTCTCTCTCTCTGTCTCTCTCTCTCTCTCTCTCACACACACACACACACACACACAAGAAAACTTGCTAATGTTGCCCAAGAACTAATTTAATAAGGTTGGAAATCATGATTGTTGCTGGTGCTTTATACACACATGCAAGACCTCACGTGTTAAGGTAATAACAGCTAAAGACTGTTAGTCCAATTAGCATTCATCTTTAGGGTCTCATTTCCATGACAGAAGTTTTTTACATCCTGCTTATTCTGGCCAGGGCCTAGGACCAAAGCTAATAGGAGCTGCATTCATTATTTATATTTTCATAAAGTTTAGAATAAAAGTTTTATGATGACATAAATATTAAGTTGAAATTAGACAAGCAAGTATGCCTGTCTATTTATGTGTTTTACTAAAGTAAATATTAATAGAGAATATATATATAATTAAAGACTGCCTTGTGTTGCTTTTATTTGAGAATCAAATTATTGAAAGTATACAAACTAATATAGAGTATTTGAGGGCAAGTTTTTAAAAATCATTACTGTAAAAACTGAGGGTATAACTTAATTTAACCTCTGAAATATTTTGTTAAGCAGTTGTCATTATTCATACTTAATTACAAATGCATTATTATGTGATTGACTTAAATATATATTCATCATCGTATTTTCTAAATAAAAAATATCATACTCAAACTGCCTTACATTGCATATGAAAGGCATGTTTCTGTATTATTTCTAAATCATTTATAGCATGCATTGTTGTGTTTCTGCTCAACAGGTCTTGTAGAAAATAAAATATTTATTATAGGTACTAATCTGAGAACACTGGAATTCTACATATAGCATGTTTTCCTAAGTGTTTAATGTCATGTGAAAATGTATACCTTGTCTCTCTACTAGAGTATTTCTGACACCTGATAATGCAAACTATGTTTTTACAATATCTATGAGAAAATTTACAGGAGTACTTCCTCACTCCATTATTAACTAAAAGAAGTATCAGCTTCGCTCTAGCTAATCCAATGTGGTACTATTACCAAGATTTCTAAATAGTGGGGCATAGTATCATAATGCAATTATCAGTGTAGAAATTCACCCACAGTGAGGCACAATAAATGAGGATTGAAAACACCTGGGTTTAAATCACACCTCCACTAATTGCTACTGATGGAAACTATAAAAATGAACTCCTCCGGGCATCCTCATGCCCATGTATGTCAGGACGGGGATAACATTATGACATTTATAATTGCCCTGAAAATTGCAGAAATCATACAAGTGCAAAAAAATAATGGTATGACAATAGTTTTATGAACATATTATATCTCAAAGGTATATAATTAAGATGGTGAGGAAAAAATGAAAACAAAAAAAAAATAAAGGCAGGTCTTAGGAAGAAGCAATAATGTCAAAGAGGAAATAAATAAAAATATTAAAAATAGAATCTTATATAAATATAAATGAACAGAGATGATATATAAAATAAAAACAATATTTGGAAAGAAAAAAATAGAGGCCAAAAAGAAGGTAAGAGGAAAGAGAGAAGGAATAGAAGGGAAAGAAGAGACAAAAGAAGAAAAGGAATAGAAGGAAGTAATGGGACAGCAAGGAAACTAAATGTCCCATTCCTTACACTCCCCTCTACAAAAATCCTCCAGTCTCACCGGTAGCTAATGGATAGGCGATTGGAATCTTATTTAAATGGACCCAACACATGCTGTTCTACCTCCTGGGTACTTGTATTTGTTAGCCTTTTTGTTTTAATTTTAACAGACAAAGAGAAAGAACATTATCATATTCACTTTTGAATCCATATCTTCTCATTGGATTTCAATTAGATTCTGGATAATAGTTTATGATTAAAATTAAATATTTCTGCCAATAAAAAGTCTAAGCAAACAAAAAGAAAGAAACACAGCAAGCACCTCTTGACATGACAATAATGAACGATATGTGGGATCACGATTTCTTATAAAGCCCCAGTTTTTCAAGGTAATTTCTGTATCAGCAGAGCGGGTAAACACTGGCAAAAAAAAAAAAAAAAATCAACATGCTCCAGAATCAAAATTATTTCATCAAAAGTTTCCAGAGACTCAGATTTGAAAAAGCTTGCCTTTCAGAGGGAACAAGTTGTTTTTATATTAGTGACATTGCTTTCACCTTAAATTTCTGCCTTTAGCAGAAGAGGAGTCAATCATTAAATTGTCAATAAAATGCTTCCAGGTGACAATAATTTCTCTAAAGCTGTCTAAGTTAAAAGCCCCAGACACGAGCTCCTCACCCCAAATTTAAATTTGACAGCACATTAAATTTTGCTGTATAAAATGGCACATGATTTACATGTGACAACTTTTGAGAACTCATAACTGGAAGATGACAACTTTCTTTCCCTTTATGCCTAAGCCCCTAGTCACCTTTGACCGGATGGGAATTCAGACTCAAGTGATCAGGTTGTAAGCCAGTCAGGTCTACTTGTGGTTTGCACTGGAGGCACTCCACTCCTCGCAACTATTCTCAAAAATAAGAACAAGCTTCACAAGTCTTGTGCCACAATGGTTACCCCAAATGAGTTAGTCCCTCCTCTATTACGACACTTTCATGCATGGTCCCCACCTATAAAAACAGAGGGAAAATGTCTGTGAACTGCCAGACTGCAAATTGGTGATTCTTCAACTTGTACATTGTGTCATACACTTTTCAATCGTCAGCTCATCAAGTTTCTCTGTTTGTCTCCATTGTTGATTTTTGCTCTTTATCTAAATTACTTCTGTTGCTTCCAGATATTTCATTCCTGTTCCTGCTTTACATCTCTTCATGCAGGTTTTACATCTACGATTCTGCACAATGTTTCTGTGGATAAAATAACTCGTCCCCTGCACCACGCCCATTATTCTGTGAAGTCTGCAGTGGGAAGGTGTAGCTCTGCCATCAGCAGATTAATAATATTAACATTTGGATACCCAGTTTCAGCTCCAACTATGAAGAATTTGCAAGTTCCTCACTCTCATCCCTACAAGCAAAGGATGGACAAACGGAAAGTCATCGACTTATCTTGGACCCCTCTGAAAACTTAGGTCTGGAAAACTGCAACCTGTTAATCTAGACAGACCCGCTGATATCTGCTTATATGGAAAAGAAACTGCTGAATACAAATCCAGGAGGGACACTGCAATGGGAATTTAGATGAATGGCTTGAGGCAGAGTGTGGAAAAGTGAGCGTGTGAGAGACTCCTGAGAACTGCATTCTGCAGGCGGGCCCCCACATGGCGTGGACTTCACCTGCAGAAACCTCCCGGGTTTCTCACTGTGGATATCTAAGAAAGATCACCTCATGCGTCTGAAAGGGGAGGGAGAAGAGCAAACTCATTGTGAAAGAGTGGCAGAGCCTTCTCCACAGTGGAAGCCTGCAGTCCTATAGGAAAGAGTTGAGATAGTTTTATCCTATTTGTAGGAAGGGCATTCTCCTTACCCTAGCCCCATCTAGCACTCCTGTCTCATCTAAGGGAAAATGACATCAACATACAATTAAAAAAAATTAATAGGTACAATAACTTCAAAGAGGTAGATTGGGAATGCGGAGACCAGAAGGGAAATAGGTGGTCGAGAAAAAGCTATACCAAGAGACGTGTACCAACGAAGGACACAACTGTGTGGCAGCAGTCCATTAAAAGTCAAGGTCACCCCCCCACAGCAGGTCAGACATAAACTGTTAGCCAACCCATGAACCGAGAGCTCTTGGGTGCGTTGCTGCTAGCAGTTCGTAGTATGTGTGCTGTGATGCTGCCATAAGGTGCCCAGCATGGCTGCCTGAGGGACGCTCTTCCAACCAGGAAAGGTGTTATGACCCACCTCCTCTTGAAGACAGGGGCTGCATTTGGCTTTTCACGGCATCCCAAGTACCTCTAATTGAAGTTGTTCCAAAAATATTGATTGAGTCTAGGGACAAATAAATGATAATTTAATATTCCAGGAAACTATTGAGAAACGAAGAGGAACTGGTTAGTCAGTCTATCATGACACACTATTAGTGCCTGTCATGATGATAAGGCTGTCTTGTCTTGTTAAGTCCTGACACATATATATATATTTAAAATTTTGATCAGGAGCATTATTCTCAAAGCACACTTATACATAATTTCTTCTGGAACCATGCCAAGACTTAGGAGGACAAGACAGTCTCAACATCCACTGGATTCTAGAAGTCTAGAGTACTAACGGAAAGAAGAAGAAAAACCAAACAAGAAGTTTCTTATCCCAGAAAACTCACAACTCAGCCCTCCATTCAGATATCACTGAGGTTCCATTTTACATTCTCCAGGGACTCAGTATTTTATTCACCAGGGAATGGTGCTTTCTACAATAATTTTCCAATTTTCTAGAACAAAAACTCGGAAGAAACAGAGATGCCCCAAAGATGAGAGTAAAATATAAATTAATAACAACTATTTTCATAAATAAGTTCATGGCTTATTTACTTAGTGTGCAGATAACAGTTTAATTTATTTAGACTATTCAAAATTAAATGTTCTCATTCATTTTAATTTTAAATATGAAAATATCACTTCCTTCTCCCCTTTTCACACTATGCATAATTTTTTCTGGTTATTTATCTCTGTGTAAACATTGGTTTCCTCTTTATTTTTAATCCTTTAGTTTTATCTGCTTAACATCTGTCACTCCACATCTCCATTTTCACAGTTTCTGGGAAGACCACAATCATTTTTAGCAAGTCGTGTTTGTCAAACTCCCATTATCTTTATTCTTCCATTCTCTAATACCTTTTTTTCCTAATATCACAGTTCTTCGTTTTTGTTTCTCTCAGCCTGTCCATCCTATTGTTTACAGACCCTTTGCCCACAGTCTACAAGATGGGGTGATGAAAAGCTACATTGTAATTTGCATGAATTGCTTTCAAGACTTGCTTATAAACATGGCAGTTTGCCTAGCTGCTGTCACAAGAGCTATATTAATATTTCTTCTCATTAACTTCACATTGGGTTGAAGAGGAGTTACTTGTAATCTACAGAACAAGTCCTTGTTTACATCCTGT
>PVKM010038814.1:0-13982 GCA_004027735.1 Carollia perspicillata | reverse complement strand
AATATTTCTTTCTTCTTTAATCATGGGCCACTAATATTTCACCAGACTTAACAATAAATATAATCTTAAATAATTTCAATAGTGCCCTTACCAGTGTGGCTCAATACATTGGGCATCATCCCACAAAACAAAGGGTTGCTGGTTCAATTCCTGGTCAGAGCACATGCCTGAGTTGTGGATTTGGTCCCCAGTTGGAGCACGTATGAGAGACAACTGATTAATATTTCTGTCTCACATCAGTGTTTCTTTCCCTCTCTTTCTCCTTCCCGTCCCCCCTCTCTAAACGTAAGTAAATAAAATATTTAGAAAATAATAATAATTTCAATAGTGATAGAAGCAGTGGGTAATTATTATTCAGTACTTATATGCTAGTACTATTCAAAACTTTTTATATGTGTTTGATCCTTAGTTTTAGAATGAGGAAAACATTCAAATAATTTTTCCAACTTTGGTTGCTTTAAAAATAGATACTCCATTCATTTACCAAATATTTAATAAGTATCTACTATGTGTATACCAGGCATTATTTTAAGTGTTGTAGGTATAGAAATGAACAAGAAAAAGAAAACTTTGCTTCTACGGAGTTTACATTTCCTCGAAGAGACAAAAACTAATAAAATATGTTAGGTAATGATGAGTTCACTGAAGAAAAATAAAAGAATATAATGTAGTCGGGAACAACAAAGTATGTGGGGTTTGAACAGAGAGAGTACAAAACTGAGTGAGTTGTACGTGTGTCTGGGGAAAGAGTCTGTGAGATAGAAACTGTTAACTAGTAGAATGGAACTCAGCCTCCTGCCAACAAACACACGCATAAATCAAAGATTGATGCGGAAGGGAAAAGGTCTTCTTTTTTTTAATTTATTTTTTATTATTTTGTTGTTCAAATACAGTTGTCTGCACTTAACCCCCACCATTCCCCCCCAAGGAAAAAGGTCTTTATTGAAATGTCACCCAAGTTGGTGGAGTAGGGAACACCCTGACTCCAGGCTAATCTCTCCCACAAAGCTTTGAACTCAGAACCAAAGACAGTGTCCAGAAACCCCACTCCATCCTTACCTGTCCTTCTGGAGGCCAAGGCTGCTACGTGGATGGCTCTCTGGCTTCAGATTCTCTTCCTGGAGTACATGCTTGTGGGGCCAGTGTCATCATTGCCATGCCTCAGCTTCCCATTTTGGGCCCTAGGGCCACTGTAGACCACATTGCCAGTTGTACAGGGTCTAGTCTGTGGGGCCAGGGCCCGGGGCTGCTCTCACCCCTCAGGCCGGCAAGCACTGTGGCCTGTGCGTCCATGTGCTGATCTCAGAGGCAGAAAAGGGCACAATCTGGGACTATCTGTTCAGTACAGAGCCGTGGCATTTCATAGGCCACTGCACACGTACCTGGGTGGTGTGGTCTAGGACGCAAGACTCAACTTTGGTGTGAGCCAGCCCCCTGACTGGGTGAGTAAGGGGAAGCTAAAGGGGCTCAGTCTCCACCCTCCCTCCATTTAAAAATTTGGGTACCAAAGTTCCATGTGGCTGCAGAAGCATCCAACTTCCCATCCAATTCAGGCCAGGCTGGTGGGTCTGCACCTCACCCTAACCTCTGAAGAGTGCTTTCTGTTTCTTTCATCACACTCATCAGCCTGCACAGCGTCTCAGCACAGACCATGTGTTGGAAACTAGCTCAGTTACCAGGGCAGTGCAATGATGGCATGCTAGTTCTGTTTACCCTTTATCCAGGGGGGTATGGAAATCTGTTATGTGCCTCCTTCTCTGGGGAGCACATGCTCTCATAGGCTGTCTCCAGGGTCCCTCCCTATTCACCAGCAATCTCTCCAGATTCTTCTGAATCAAAACCATGTGAAAACCCAAGGTGGATCTGAAATTTGAGTTTTATAACAATAAAAATGCTTTAAAAAGGAGTAAAGGGCCAGATAGTACATGTTTTAGGCTTTGCAGGCTATAAAGTCTCTGTTGGGACTGCTAAACTCTGCCATCATGTTGGAAGGCAACCATGGCCAATCTATAAATGAATGGACCTGCCTGTGTTCCTATAAAACTATCTACTAAATAGGCAGCAGGCTGGATTTGGCTCTGAGGGGCTGTAGTTGACTGACCTCTGAGCTAGATTATATACCCTTATAGGTCATGGTAGGGACTTCAGACTTTATTCTAAAGGTGAGAAGGTTTAAAGCAATAAATTACTCCAGATGTGATATGTATTTGTAATTTTTCAAACAAGGGTACTTAGATCTTCAACATACTAGAAGAAAATTTAGAATGGCTTTTAAAGTTCACATTTGTATTATTTTATTACTTGCTATTTTCATGTAAGAAGCATTTGCAGAACTTGAATTTTATGTTAGAATTTTATTAGTAATTAAATTATTAATACAATACCTCCCTGCTTTCTCTAGACTCTAAATTTCTAGATTTATCACATTGCTCCTTATAATCTATGAGGAATACCTAGTACTATACCTAGTGCATACTAAATATTTGAAGAAGTCTTAAAAGTTCAGAGTATGTTGGAAAGGGTAGACATAAATAGTTGGCAATAGCATAATGGAGATATGAATGGAAAGTTATAGAAAGAGGAGAAGAGAGAGAGATACCAAATCCATCTAGAGGAGAAAGGAAGAGAAGGTAAATTCCACTTTAGACATGGTAAGATTCAGTTCATGTGAGATTTCTGGGAGAAAATGGGAAGTAGTTACACAATAGGGTTCTGAGACGTCGGAGAGAGGGCTAGACTAGGCATCAACATTTAGAAAATATAAGTGTAGCAGGTAGTTAATGTCATTTTAAAATAATTGTTGTTGACAGAGATCGTGAAGACTAACACACATTTAGATCACAATCAGAAGAAAGGAAAACCAATGAAAGGCTGAGATGGAAGGAATGAGCAAGCACATAAAAGAAATAGCAACAGGTGGTATCCTAGAGGTCAAAGGAAAAGAGTTTCAAAAGGGAGGCAGTACAGTTTTTATTAAATATAGACCCATTCATAGTAAAAAATTATAGTAAAAGACAAAGAAAATGGGAGTAGAGACTACAACAGATAATAGATGTTGATAACATTTTGGAATATGTAAAATAGATAACTGAGTGGTAAGAGATTTGGGTTCAAAGGAAGAGAATTTTAAAAGGGAGGCAGTTCATTTTTTATTAAATATAGACCCATTCATAGTAAAAGATTATAAAAGGATAAGATTATAAAAGGTTAAGATAAGAGGATAAGATTGCAAAGACAAGTTCCTGCCAAGATGGAGGCATAGATAGACACGCTTCACCTCCTCACACAACCAAAAGAAGGAAACAACCAGTTTAAAACAATTTTCTGGCAGTTCAGAACTGCCAGAAAATTGAACTGTGCGGAAGTCTAACAACCAAGAAGTTAAATAAGAAACATTCATCCAGACTGGCAGGAGGGGGAGAGACAGACAGCTGAGGCTGAGAGGATGAGTGGCGGGGTGGCAGCTGGTGGACAAGGGAGTCCCACATTCACATGCAGATAAACCAGGAGGAACAACTGGGGAGTGAGACCGGCCATGCAACCCAGGGTTCATACACCGGCAAGATAAGGCCTTAAAACCTGTGGCTGTAAAAAGCTGTGGGGGCTGTGGCAGCGGAAGAAACTGCCAGCCTCTTGAAATCAGGATGAGAGCTGAGCAACTGGCATTGTTCCATCTCTGATCCCTCCCCCACATACATTGCCATAATGCAGCAATGTGAGTTGCCCACTATGGCAAATACCTAAGGCTCCTCCTCTTACAACATAGCAGGTGCACAAAGGCAAAGAAATATGGCCCAAATGAAAGAACAGATCAAAATTCCAGAAAAAGAATTAAGAAATGAGGAGATAGCCAACTTATCAGATGCAGAGTTCAAAACACTGGTAATCAGGATGCTCACAGAAATGCTTGAGTACAGATAAAAAATAAAGGAGGAAGTGAAGACTATACAAAGAGAAATAAAGAAAAATATACAGAGAACCAACAGTGAAGGGAAGGGAGCCAGGACTCAAATCAATGATTTGGAACAAAAGGAAGAAATAAACATTCAACTGGAACAGACTGAAGAAACAAGAATTTAAAAAAGTGAGGATAGGCTTAAGAACCTCCAGGACAACTTTAAATGTTCCAATGTGTGAATCATAGCGGGGCCAGAAGGAGAAGAACAATAGCAAGACATTGAAAACTTATCTGAAAAAATAATGAAAGAAAACATCCCCAAACTGGCAAAGGAAATAGACTTCCAGGAAGTCCAGGAAGTTCAGAGAGTCCCAAAGAAGTTGTACGTAAGGAAGCACACACCAAGGCACATCATAATTATATTAGCCAAGATTAAAGATAAGGAGAGAGTCTTAAAAGCAGCAGGAGAAAAGGAGACACTTACCCACAAAGGAGTTCCCATAAAACTATAAGCCGATTTCTCAAAAGAAACCTTACAGGCAAGAAGGGGCTGGAAAGAACTATTCCAAGCCATGAAAGGCAAGGTCCTACATCCAAGAATACTCTGTCCAGTAAAGCTATCATTTAGAATGGAAGGGCAGATCAAGTACTTCCCAGATAAGGTCAAGTTGAAGGAGTTCATCATCACCAAGCCCTTATATGAAATGTTAAAGAGACTTATCTAAGAAACAGAAGAAAATCAAAACCATGAACAGTAAAATGACAACAAACTCACAACTATCAACAACTTAACTTTAAAAAAACAAAAACAAAGCAGACAACCAGAACAGGAACAAAATCACAGAAATGGAGTTCACATGGAGGGTTATCAGCGGGGTAGGGGGACTAGAGGAGGAAAAGGTACAGGAAGTAAAAAGCATATTTGGCAGGTACAAAATAGGGGAAATGTTAAGAATAGTGTAAGAAATGTAGAAGCCAAAGAACTTATACATACCACCCATGGACATGAACGGGGGGGGGCGGGGTTAGTGGATGCTGGAGAGAGTAGGAATACCAGGCAGAGAGGGATGAAGGGGAGAAAAATGAATGGGACAACTGTAATAGCATGATCAGTAAAATATACTTTAAAAAATATTGCAAAGAGGCCCTGGCCAGTGTGGCTCAGTGGATTGAGCACTAGCCTGAGAACCAAAGGGTTGCTGGTTCGATTCCCAGTCAAGGTACATGCCTGGGTTGCCGGCCAGGTCCCCATTAGTGGGTGCGTGAGAGGCAACCACTCATTGACGCGCTTTCCCTCTCTTTCACCCACCCTTCCCCTCTATCTAAAAATATGTAAATAAAATCTTTTAAACAATATATTGCAAAGAAAAAGAAAATGGGAAATAGAGACTACAATAAATAAGAAATGTCAACAAAGTTTTGGAAAATGTAAAACAGATAATTGAGTGGTAAGAGATTTGGGTTTTTATTTTTTATTTTTAAGGGCCTGTAAGTGGGGAGGAGTTAATAAACCCCCAAAAAGAAAGTTAAAACTGTGGCTTAGGTATCAGAGTCACTTTGTACCTGTTCAATAGGGCAGGAGTGCAAGGTGATACATATTTCCATCCCCAGTCCATGCAGACAGACAAGCATCTCTTTCCTTCCACCTACAGACTGAAGGTTATCTCTCTAGAGGCTGAAATGGAGTCTGTAGACATGGCTGAGGGTGGCATATGAGCATCTTACTGAAAAGAAAAAAGTGAGAGAATTAAGTGAAAGCCTGTATATTGAATCAGAGTGCTAGTCATCAGGTTTCCACTTCCCAGAAGGGAGGTTAGGGGAGTCTACTCTATATACATGATCAGACCAAGAGAAAACACTGATACTGACAGTTGATAGTCTCCTTAACATAGTACCACCGTGTGGCCCAGCAGGTAACAAGCCTTGCTCATACACATAGAACTTGGTCAGCTTTTTATTGCCTACCCTAAATGTGATAAAATGGCCAAGATCACTAGACTGTGAGGAAATTTTCTGCTGAGAAACACAGAGATTAAAACAAATAAAAGCAAACAGAAATTGTGACTAAGGAAGAAAGAAACACAAAAAATACAGGAAGCAGAATAAAACTTGAAATATGTTTAATTTCTTCAGAAAGATAAAATAGTTCATGGATGAAACTAGAAAAAGATACTATTTTTTAAAAAGGAACAGAGTACAAGTAGAATTCTTAAAAACTAAAAATGTGATACCAGATGTATTTTAAAATTTAAATCTGTAAAAAGGTTAGAAGAGAAAGTAGAAGAAGTAACCCATAAAATATTTTAAAAGACAAGGTTTTTTTGGTTTGTTTTAAGAAAAAAATGAAGGAAATTTTAAGAAAATTAGGGAAGCAACCCTGGGGATCTAACATCTGAGTAATATTTCCAGAGTGTGGGAAAGGAGAGAGTAGGAGAAGAGAAGAATTTATTAATGAAAAAGAACTCGGAATCGAAGCTATGAGCTTCTAAACTGAAAGGGTGCAGTGAATGCTCAACACAATATATTTTAAAAGATCACACACAAACCCAGACAAAAATTTACATATTGTATTATTCTACTTATGAAATATCGAGAACAGAAATTCATAGAGACAGAAAGCAGATGAGCGATGCCTAGAGCTCTGGAGGGAAGATGGGAAGTAAATTCCTAATGAGTATGTGGTTTTCCTTTTGGGATGATAAAAATGTTTTGGAACTGGATGGAGGTGGTGGTTGTGTAAAATTGTGAGTGTACTAGATGCCACTGAATTATTCACTTTAAAAGATTATTATACATTATGTGAATTGTATCTCATTTAAAAAAAATATATATATATATACTGAGGTTCATGAAATTTAAGAACACCAGGCATAAAAAGATTATGAAAATAGCCAAGAGAAGCAAAGGATTTCATATTTATTACTCATAATAAACTAAGCTATAATATAGCAATAAAGAAACCCTGGAATTGTAGTGGCTTCATTGAGTAAACATTTATTTTTCATTCATGTTACATGTCTATGGCGAGGAAGAACACTGTTCTCCAAATTGTTACTCAGGGATGTAGGCTAATGTAGGCTTTATCATTTTATGCTGTTGCCATCTCAACATGTAGTTTCTAGGGTGGAGAAAGAGAAAAGTATAGAAAATTCTGCTGTCAAATGCTTTGGCCTTGGCTAGAGCCAGTCATGTGGAACTTCCTCAGTGCTAAGGATTTAGAGCATGCAGTCCTCCCAGATGCCCAGAAAGAACAGGCAAACCAGGCATTGCCGAGCATACGAAGTCTCCACTGTGTATACTGGTGGAACTCACCAGTATTAGACTCACCTAGTTTGAAACTAGAAGACAGTGGAACAGAGCTTTCAAAATTCTGAAGTAAAATTGTTTCCTGTAGAAATTTTGTATCTAGTCAAACTGTAAGTCAATTGTAAGGATAAAAAAATAACATTTTCAGAGGAACAAAATAACAAAGCATTTACTTTCTACATACCCATTTCAGAAAATTATCTGAGGACATGTTAAACTAAAACAAAGGAATAAAGCAAGAAGAGGAAGGTTTGAAATCTCGGAGCAGGGTATTTTGCATAGGATCCAGCCCAGACTGGAGCAGGAAGATTACAGGGCTGGAGGAACAAGGAAATGTAATGTGATAGGTTACCCAATATGTTTGACAATATTGAAAGTTTTATGGTTCTGTAAGAACGTGGGCTGTGTTTGAGATAGATATGTAAAAAATTAGTAGAACAGCCCTGGCTGGTGTGGACAGTGGATTGAGCGCTGGCCTGCAAACCAAAGGGTTGCTGGTTCAATTCCCAGTCAGGGCACATGCCTGGGTTGCCAGTCCCTGGTGGGGGGTGTGCAAGAGGCAACTGCATATTGATGTTTTTCTCCCTCTCTTTCTCCCTCCTCTAAAAGTAAGTAAATTAAATCTTTTTAAAAAATAATAACAAAACAAAATAAGGAATTATAAGGTCCAAAAATACTAAATGGTTATGTAAGAGAAGTATCATCATAGAATATTATATGACTGAGATATAAGTAATAGTCATAATACAAGGTGGGGCAAAGGTAGGTTTAGAGTTGTTTTTGTGGAAAATAATACAATAATTAATAAATAAAAATACAAAAATAAACCATTTTGCGTGTTCACAATATAAACCTACTTTTGTACTACTCTATATAAGTACTGATTGTAGATGGACAAAGTGTAAATCTTAGGATGATAGTAGGACATAAGACAGCTTAATCATCTGTAAGATATTGTCAATAAATAATGTCTAAAATGGAAAAATAGATCACAGCACAAGGGAGGACCAAAAAAAACAGAATTTATTTATTAAAAAGTTGTGTAATCTCACGTGTTTAAGTTTCACTCACCTTCAAAGTACCCTTCATTTAATGTAATAAACCTATCAAGAGGCTTTTTCCAGTGCTGAAAGCAGGTTCACCTCTTTCATGTTGGCAAAATGTTTCCCTTTGTGGACTTTTTTCATCCAGGGAAACAAAAAAAATGTCTCTCCGGGCAACATCAGGTGAATAGGGAGGGTGGGGCATGGGGCTCTTGCCATTTTGGGTCAAAACTGCTGAACACTCAGCACATTGTAGGCAGGCGCGCTCATAAATCACCGATCATGAAACTGGCAAACACATTGAAAGAATCTTCAAAAATAATTCACTGAAGTCAAACAGCTCTCACAACAATGCCAGCTGATACACTGATACATATGGTTTCCTAGAAGATAATTCCAGTTTTGGGAAGGCCTCCCCTCATAAATTATTTAGAAATATAAATGTAAATGGCCAGAACAAATGGCTAAAATTCAGAGGTTTTTGCTCCTAGGAAATGAATTTCAGGAATGGAGTGGAGTACGACAGCTTACATTATACAACTTGTAGGACTAATGCCTTTTAAAATTATGTAAATCTATTACTTTGACGTTTTTTTAAGGCATCTGAGGCAAACAGTGCCACATACTACGAAGAGCCTATATAAAATAAAATTTGAAAAGAAGCCATGGGTTTTCTCAGATAGGAGGTTATAGTGACCTTGGAGCAGTTTTGACTGTTGAATGGTAGGTGTAGACCAAGTTGCAGTGTGTTGAAGAGTGAAAGAATAGAGAAATTATATCACATAGTGCAAAAGTGTAGGTTGAAGGACATCAACTGACATACAAGATTAAATAAGGGGAAATACAGGGCATGTATATTATCCTCTTCAGTGAAAAGAAGGACATGAAAATATGCCGACTGGTGTGGCTCTGTTGGGTGTCCGCAAACCGAAATGGTTCAATTCTGGCTCGGGGCACGTCCCTGGGTGACAGGCAGGTCCTCGGAGCAGGGTGTGCAAGAGGCAACAGATTGATGTTTCTCTCAAACATCAGTTTCCCTTTTTTTTCCTCCCTTGCCCTCTCTCTAAAAATAAATAAATGAAATCTCTTTTTAAAAAGAAAATATGACAAATAAATGATAAAGAAGCTACATTGTACATTTACAGAGAATCCTCCATAAAACAAAACAAAAAAAAAATTATTTCTTTAATTAGCTCTTCTGAAATGATTCATATGACTGAATCATTTGTATAGGCATGCCTGTAAATGCATTTCTGCTGAATTGTATCAATAAAGAAAAGTAAATTATTGATATACAGTAATTTGTATTCTTTATTTAAATAAAATATCTTCTCAGAACTTAATATCCTTGATTTAGAAAGGGTTGCTTTGTTCTGAGTGCTTTTGTAAAGTGTTAGACTGTAAAATAAGGCGAAAACTAATAAAAATAAAAGGCAAATGTTCCCCTACCCCAAGATTTTGCTTTAATCTGATTGCTCTATTATAGTTAGAGTTCTTTTAGTTCCCCTTCCAGGGTCTAGTTTTTGTTCAAGCCTAGTCATGGGAGTAATGTTATCATCTTTAAATTTGGTCATGGAATGTGTTATACTGCCCCGCTCACGGAAATGCTACTCAGTTTGGACTTGGATAGTAACGTTTATTTTCTTTGGCAGAGAAGCTGATCGTCGAGGGGCATCTAACCAAAGTAGTGGAAGAAACAAAGCTTTCAAAAGGTTTGTTTTCTATGGGGTTTTTCTCTGGGTTTGACAACTCTTGGATAATGAAGGTTAGTGTATATTTTCAAGGTCATGGTATTTTAACAATCAGTTTCTTTCTTACAGCTCACAAAATGGCAGTGCTGTAATAGTATCATATAATAATAATACAAAATAGTTGAAGTTCTGTCTCAAGAAGAATATCTTAATTGGAAAGTTTCTTTTTAAAGGGGTGTATATGTGTGTGTTTAAATGCTTAGAATAGGTTTCTTTAGGTGTTAAAGATTTGTTGCAATCTCTTTCACTTCCAGCATTATTTTCAGCTTTTATCTCAAATTTTTATTCAAACAGCATGTAAATCTTGTTGACAAAAAACAGGTCAAAATGTTTGCAGTTCTGTTTGGGAGGATATTGTAACTTTATCATTTCTTTTGATAATATTTTCTTCATTTTTGTCATCTCAAATTGATTTAAACAAAAGCAAATATGTAGAATCTTCTTATATTTTAAAATGAACAGTCCTATTAATTTCCTGAAGTAGTTTATTTGTTAATTCTCTTTTGTTACAATTGTCAGACTTAGAAAAGAAAAGTGAGTTTTAAAGCATCTTACTGTCAAGTCACTTTTGTGCATAGGAAAATTGGGCAAATTTGATAGGACCTGCTTCTTATTATTCTAGGACTTTTGTCAGAACATGCCAGTGTAAAATCTAAAGCTAGATTCTCAGTCATTTTGGTTAATTAAAACAATGAGTGATAAAAGCCTTGAATACTTCATTTAAACATATTCTTTTTAATGAAAGTAATTAGATCTGTTTGGCTTTTTTGAAATATTTAAAAGTATAGTGTCATTTCTGGTGGCTTCCATTCTGAATTTTGTACACGGCAGATGCCATATTTGGGGAAAGAATGCATAGAATATGCATCACTAATATTGTTCTGGCAAACAGGCATTGAGTTTCAGAACAGCAAACTATTTTTAGAACATAGGCAATTTATTTCATCTTATTAAAGTGAGATGAGAACAAACTTTAAAATAGCTTTTACTTCACCACCTAAATACCTAGTTTAATAGCCAACACTTTGAAGTGTAAGTAGAGCCTTAGGAAAAAAAAATCAGCTTCTCTTTAATTAAAGAAAAGTATTCATGCTTCTTTTTAATGCATTCTTTGCTTGAATATTTGCTAGACATATTTGCTTGAAATTATGCGATGTCATTTTTTAAAAAGTTTTGAGCAATCTTACTGATTTCCTTTTGAAACCTGGCTATAAAATATGTATTGAAGGCTTTAAAGACCGTGGCAGCAATTCTACTTCCGGGTTTTTATCTTAAGGAAGGAATTGAACAAATGTGCAAGGTTATTTGTTTTAGTGTTGTTTTAAAAGCAAAAAGAGAAAAACATAAAGGTGTTTATTAAATAAATTACAGCAAGTAAGTCCATAAAGGGAATAGAATACACTCTTTAAGAATATTAGTACAGGTACAAGTTCTTGGGTTTTTTTTATTGATTTGAAAGAGATAGAGACAGAGAGAGAGAGAGAAACATAGGTTTGTTCTTCCACTTACCTGTGCATTCATTGGTTGATTCTTGTATGTGCCTTGACTGGGAACTGAACCTGTCACCTGGCTTATCAGGATGCCCCTCTAACCACCTGAGCTACTCGGCCAGGCCCAGATACAAGTTTTATATACCCGGAGATTTTTCTGTCAGCAGCCAACATTTTACTAGTACTTCTCACAGTTACCATGCCGAGGTAATACCCGTAACAAACCAGATGGCTGCAATGTTACATTTTTAAATATTTTATATCTGGCTATAATGTATTTTCTTTTGGATCTGGCTCAATTGTCTTATTTTTATTTCACTGGTGATGTTTTGGGGGGAATTTTCTGCATTGAAGGTGTTAGTTGCTAAAAATTACCGATTATCAGCTGTGCAATCTTAGTATTTTCTTCAGACACTGTAATCATAGGTTGCATATGCTTTCTATTTAAGCCCTTACTCAACTTGCAATTATTGTATGTTTACAATTGCTTTAGGGGTGAAAGTAATAAGAATATGAATAGGTAAAACAGCTGGATTCAACTTCAAGTTCTGTCACCAGCTATATGCTATCAGGCAACTTACTTTAGCTCTTTAAACTTCAGTTTCCTCTTCTGTAAAATGAAAGTAACAATAGGTAACTTGTAGCGTTTTGTGGGAATTTAATGAAATAATGCTTATAAAGCAGGAAACTCCATTTTAGTGTCCACATAAATGTTCATTCTCCTTTCCCTTCTTGACCTTTAACCTTGCTCTCTATCCAAGTACTGATTCTAGTGGTATACAAAGTGGTGTATGGCCCCATGTTTGTTTTGCCCATCCATCATTATTTCTGTTCAAAAATACAGTGAAAATAGTCACCTCGTTGTAGACCTCCCAGTTTGGGAATAGTTTTAGTATTGATATTGGTAGCTTATTCTCGCATTTCCTTCTGTGTATTATTGGTATGTACCTCAATGCATAAATACTGCAGAGAAAATGAACCAGAAATTCTTTTTATACCAGAAAACTGGGTGCTGCTTCATAGCTGAAGAATAGAGGTTTTGAAAAGAAGTATGTACTTTATCAGTTATTTGTTGTGTCCTGTGCTTCATTATTAAAATAAATCTAGTTTGCCTCCATATAGTAACTGTAATATCAGGACATAAATATGATGGACCATGAGTTCACTAGTTAAAACCGTGTTTTTTTACTTACAGTAGATTTGTACCTTTGATCATCCTTTTTTTTTTAAGCACCTACTGTGGACTGTGTGCACTGTTCTATGCAATGGTTGGGGTGGGGTGTTGCAGTTATATAGCAGTTAACAAAACAGACAAAAATCCCTGCCTTTGTGGAGCTTAGATTCTAGTAAGACCTTAGTGAAAGTTGGTCCAACTTTTAAGACAATTTTACCGTCCTGGTTAATACTCTACATATAAAATAAAAGTTCCTTCTAAGCCAGAGAAATACTTTTGAAAATATATCCCCCTTGGTTTTACCTCATTATCTTGATCAAAAAATTGCTAAGAATAACAAAATCAGAAGAAAGTCATTTTTCCCTTTTCCTTTCTATTCTCCCAGAGTGGTTCCTTTTCTATCTGCATATATATATAGATTAGATGTATTAGTCTTATTGGAGATTATAACTTTGTGTTCAAAACTAAGGCATTCAGAATGTCTGAGTACAGCACTCTGTGGATGCACAGGAACAGATTGGGTGCTCTTGGGCTTCCATGGTCAGTGACTTTACTTCTAATCTAAGTTCCTTGTCTCTTAGCATTTGACCTTTGACAAGAGATGGCAGTGAGAAAAGCAGCAAAGGCTTTTTGTAATCCATCATGCATTTCACAAGTTAAGCCAAAAATTCTAGGGGTGTTCTTATATAGCCATAACAAGTTATATTTTAATATTATATGAATATTTTGACAGTAATGATTTTAAATAGGTTTCTGATTGCTTTCAAGATGGAAAATATGTCTTGATTTAGTTGTTTATAAAACAGTATTCACTGTAATTTTCAAACAATTTATGCTATGTAAAGTTAGAAAGTAAATGTCCACCATGTCCCCATTTCCAGAAGTAACCATCGTTTTCTCTGTTTTAGATCCTTCTACACTTGCATAAATATATATAGCAAAACTTCATAGCTAAATATATAGCTATTTTCAGTCTAAGCAGGGTCATATTATACATACTGTTGTTTAGCAGACTTTATTTTTACTTAATAATACTCTGTATTTTTTATCATTTTTTGAACAATACAGTTGTCTCCATTTTCCCACCACCACATTCCCCTGCCCCACCCTCCATCCTTCCCCACTTTGGCTTTGTCCACGGGTCCTTTATATATGTTCTTTGATGACCCTTTCCCTTCTTTCCCCATTATCTCCTTCCCTCCTCCCCTCTGGTCACTGTCAGTTTGTTCTTTATTTCAGTGTCTCTGGTTATATTTTGCTTGCTTTTTTGGTTTGTTGATTAGGGCCACTTAAAGGTGAGATCATATGGTACTTGTCTTT
>PVKM010038813.1:0-14008 GCA_004027735.1 Carollia perspicillata | reverse complement strand
CAGATTGCTGGGATCATTCTTCCCGAATGTCTCCATCTATAATTTCATGGTGATTTTAATGGCGTGAATGACAATGGGCTGGCCTCAGTGCCTGGGGTGTGGCTTGTGGTTGGCGTGAGGCTTCATTAGGTTCTACACCAACTCAACACCCCTTTCAGAGTCCCAGACCTCTTAGAAGCCAGAGAGCTTCCTGAAGAACTAGTGTCACCAGGGGCCCTGCCTCCGCCATGGGACCGCTCTTGTTTCTGTCCACCCAGGAACTGGATGTGGACACAAGGGAACCCTCATGCACTATTGGCGGGAAGGCAGACTGGTGCAGCCACTGTGGAAAACAGTATGGAATTTCCTCAGAAAATTACAAATGGATCTGTTTTTTGACCTGACACTTCCACTGCTGGGATTACACCCTAAGAATCCCAAAGCACCAATTCAGGAGAACTGATGCACCCCTATGTTCATTGCAGCACTATTTACAATAGCCAAGTGTTAGAAATAGCCCAGGTGCCCATCAGTAGGTGAACGGATGAAAACTCTGCGGTGCAGCTACACAGTGGAATACTACGCAGCAGAAAGAAAGAAGGAGGAGCTCCTGCCCTTTGCAACAGCGTGGATGCAACTGGAGACTGCTGTGCCAAGTGAAATAAGCCAGTCGGTGAAAGACAAATGCCATGCGATCTCAGCTATAAGACGAATCTAATGAACAAATTAAGCCAGCGAGCAAAGCAGAACCAGAGACATGGAAACAGGGAACAGACTGACAGCTGCCGAAGGGGAGCGGGGAGCGGAAGAATGGCGGAAAGAAGGAGAAGGGATTAGTCAGAGAACCTGCATGAATGCCCCACGGGCGTGGACAACAGTGTGGGGAAGGACTGTGGGAGTGGGGGCGGTGGGTGGGCTGCACTGGGGAGAGCAAAGAGGGAAAAGTGGGTCAACTGTAATAGAATAAACAAGGATTTAAAAAAAAGGGAAAAGAATGGCGTCCCCCCTGCTGGAAGTGAGACCTGCAGAGTCAGGAGGCAGAGGATGAGAAACCCCACGGAGAGCAGAGGAGGAGCTGGTGCGGGCGTTCGGGCCAGATGGGCAGCGGGGGCCCAGGTGCTTAGAGCCACAGATGGCGGCTGACGGGCTAGGCAAGGAGGCGTTCAGATGGCCGGATAACTTGGGAGGAATTCTGCACCGCACTTGCGGTTTTTAATAATCAGGTTGGTGAAGACGAAAACAGCCCATGAAGTCGAGTATTGGTGAGCCCACAAAGAAAATGACGTGCTCACAGAGAGCTGGGGGAAGCGGAAATGAACACTGGTCCTCAGTCCTTCCGCTGAAACCCTCGGGGACAGAAGTGTGCTGGAATTTAGAATTTTTCAGGTTTTCAAAACGCAAGGTGATGCGTAGATTGTATGTTATACAACACCCCTGCAGGATCTAGGGCAAAACACGCATATATATGTCTGCACGAAATGTACAAATATTCCTACCACGTCGGATAAATAAAGGCTGCAAATTGCCTGTTGTCTGTTCAGGTCAGGGCGTGCCACCGGGGGAGCATAGATGCTAAACTTATGAAAGCATTTTCAGTTTTCAGAGTGTTGTGGAGAAGGGAGGGTAGACCTTGCAACTTTTCTGGAGGGCAGTTGGACCATGTGTATTAAGAATCTCAAAATATATGTGCCTTTTCACCCAACAACTGTGCTTCTAGGAGTGTTCTCAGAAAATAGTTATGGGACACTCCAGCAATAAGGATGTTCACTACGGCATTGTTTTTGCTTGAAGAAGAAAAAGAAAATTAGAAACAATCTAAATGTCTACCAATAGAGCATTTCTTTAAAAAAAAATAGAGGATTGTTTAAATAAATATAGTACCTTGAAGCAATGGAGCATGAGGTGGTCCTTAAAAATGTGTTTGCCTATGGGCCTGAAAAGGTGTGCAGGACGTGTTACTCAGAGCAAATTTCAGCTGTGAGTACAATCTCACCGGCTTAATGAAACCTGGGGGAGTATTAATACAGCAACCAGGGCCATCTCCAGTTTTTTGCATGGTTTTATTATACATGGTTTTTACCTATTTATTGCTAATGTGGGTTTTTCTCATTTTCTTTGTTCAAAGTTAGAAAAGTAATACTTTCTGACTTTCGGAGAATTCAGACACATACCAGAGAAAGTAAAGGCTTCTACCCTCTCGCCCTTCCCATCTCCTTCTTGCAGGGTGTGCTCCTCCAGACCCTTTCCTTTGTTCTACATGGGCGAAATCTCTTAAGGTAATGTTTCCATCCGCAGAGTCGTGTCGTGTCTTCATCTTTCACTTGACCCGGGCACCAACCTCTTCCCGCGCTGCCAGGGTGTATCTTTACTTCCTTAACACCTTGTTGGACATTCAAGCCATTTCTGTTTCTTTACGATCTCAAACAATATTGCAGAGAGCACCCTTGTACACGTGCCTTTGTGAACACGTAGGCACATTTATGCAGAAGAGTTCTTAGTTTTGAGTTTTCTACAATAAACGTGTCATTACATTATTTCAAAAACTCTTAAACATATTAAAAGATTCCACTAGGCTGTTTCTAACACCCTGGAGCCACTCAGTTGGCCCATCCCCCTGCTA
Organism: Carollia perspicillata; assembly: GCA_004027735.1. Taxonomy (NCBI): domain Eukaryota; kingdom Metazoa; phylum Chordata; class Mammalia; order Chiroptera; family Phyllostomidae; genus Carollia; species Carollia perspicillata. The sequence goes on along the minus strand of PVKM010038813.1, from coordinate 11,409 downwards.
CCCCCTGCACCAACTTGTAAATAAATACCACATATTTGGGGGCCACACATAGTTTTTACAGATTCATTCTCCTTGAAGAGGATCTGGTCCAGGGCAGCAGCTGGGAGTCAGGGGAGGTGGCTGCGGTTGCCAAAGCCTCAGTGGGCTTTAGAGGGGTGAATTGTCCTTGCAGGACTGGGTTGCCCCCTTTCCACAGACCACCTGGTAACGCAGAGGCCTAGCCACGGCAGCCGGTGGTTGCTGCCCACTCTCGGGAAGGCTTCACTTGCTGACCTTAGTGGCTGAAGGCTTCCCAAGGGGGTGGGTGGGCTCTGTGGGAGCTGGGTTTCTGGAGGCAGAGGGGGCTGCCGGCTCCAGAGGGCAACTCCTAGGGTGGGCAGGGCAGGTCTTTGCCTGGACCCAAACTCTGGGCTTTCAAGCACCCTAGACTTTCTGCCCCTCTTGTGCTTGCAAAGCCCGTACCACGTTGCTTTGATTTTCAGACATCCGTCTTTCTTTTACACAGAATGCTCCTGCAATGGGAAGTGTCCTGCCCCCCGCCTCTTCGGGACACCTGTTGTTAACTAGGGGGTGCGTCCTACAGCTGGTGGGGTCCTAGAGACAGGAAGCTTCGATGCTCCTCTTCTGTTCCCCATCACCTGCAGCCCCATCCCACAGGTGGCACAGCAGGCCCCCCAGACAGGTCAGGGGCTGGACGAGCTCCGCCCCCGCCCTTGTAGGAAGAGGAGCAAGGAAAGAATCGTCCACATCTTCTCTGAGATTCAGACCGGACTCAAGTGCAGAGCACGAGCTGAGAGCATCGTACCTTTTCCTGGCTGCTCGGCGCCCAGCCCTTCCCATAATTCTGCCGAAGGCTTCTGCGTAATTAGTGGGGGCATAATTAATAGGTGAGCCCAGTCTTTCTAACAGATCTGAGCAGTGTGTGCTCTTAAAATGGGCTGGGAGGTAGGGCCTGACAGGCTTCTACACGTCGACCTGAAATTTCCAGTCAGATAATCACACCGTCGTTCCCAGCCCGGTCCATTTACGTGCATCTTGGATGGACCAGCCCCACGGAGAGACGAGCTTGAACAAAGAGCTGGGAAGACCACGAGTGGAGCCTCAGTTCCAGTGAAGCGCCTTCGGAAGGCAGAAGTTCACTGGGTAGTGACAGTAACTGGGGAAGACACACAAAAAAGTTCACGGAGCACCTACCATGTGCCCCATGCTGAGGTGCTATTTCATTCAACCCCTGAGATAAATGTCAAGAGCTCCTCATTTAGAGGTGGCGACAGGGTCCCCCAGTGGCGATGAGGCCAGTTAAAGGCCACAGTTAGGGACTCAGGTTTGTCAGTTTCCCAAGGCTTGAAATCATTGGTTCATTCTTGTATGTGCCCTGACTGGGTCTTGAACTTGCAACCTTGCGTATTGGGATGACACTCCAACTAAGCTCCCCAGCCAGGGCTTAAACTCATTCTTATTGCAACCTGAATTTCCCCTGCCCCCTTTCTTCAGTCTTTTCCCACCAGCTTATCCAATACACCGTTGCTAGGATAAATTTTCTAGAATCTTGTTTTTCATCATTTCTTCCACCAGCTGGCTCCCGTCTACTTCTGCAGCCTCCTTGCCCCCCTTCCAAGGCCTTGCTCAGGAGACAGGCAGATGTGGGCTTAGATGCTCTCTGAAGTCTCTTCTGGTTCATGGCTTTATGGGTGGAAGCGCCAGCTCTTCCATAAATATTTTACTGTTCAATTTCATAAGTTTCTGACTGCCAGGAGGCGCCAAGCACTGCCCTTGTCCCCAGCCAAGCTTGCTTTTCTCCTCCTCTCTCGCTCATCCGAGTGACTGTCCTCCACTGGGTTGACCAAGCAGGGCCTGGGTCTCGGTTTGGGTGCTTCTGCTTCCCTCGTCCTGCCCTTCCCAGTCAGGCGCTGATTCTCCAACCATTACCGCTGCCGCCGCTGTCGTTTCATTGCCATCATTACAACCCTCATTCGCTTGCTTGGAGTTGTTTCTTATCCTTTGTTCTCACTTCTCTTTTTACCCTCTACCCTTGCCAGCAACTCACTCTTCACATCACAGCTAAAAGATCTTTCTAGAACATAAAGCTGACTGACCATGTCACTCTGCTATTTTAAGCCCCTTTAATGGCTCCCTCATCCCCTCAAACTCCTTAACGTAACACACGAAGACTTGAACACCTCTCCCTTGGTCTCCCACACCCCTCCCTTCCCACTCTGCTCCCCGGCTGTGTGACCCCCTAAAACTCCACACAAACACGTGTGAGAATTTGTATAGTCACTGAACTCCGCTGTGAAAAAATTGAAAGTTTATTTTTCTTTCGCCGAACTCAAACGTGAACACATGTCCCTGTTTCCACTCAGTAGTGCAAAAAACTTGTACTTGATCGATGCTGTTTATTTTAAAACTCTTTTACTGTGTACAGTTGGGTGGCATTAAGTGGGCTCCCATCCCTGGGCGACCATCGCCACTCTCCATCTCCAGAGCTGCTTTGGCATCCCCGACGGGGACCCCACACCCATCGATGATGACCCCCCATTTTACTGTCTGCCCCTGTGAATGTGACCGGCCCATATTCAGTCTTCAGCTCTCAGGGGACCTCTGCAGCTCAGTGTAGGAGAGCAAAGGGAAGGGAGAGGTCCCGGGTCCGCACTCCAGATCCACTCTCCCAGGATGGAGGGAAAAAGAGGAACCACGAAGGTGGGCAGAGAAGGAGCGGTCAGGAGACAGGAGAAAACCCAGGAGGGCGTGGGGCCTCGAGTCCAGGTGCAGGAAGAAGTGTTCCAAGGAGGAAGCAGTGATCAGCAATGGGAAATAAAAACAATGAAAAATCCCTGAAGAGTCTTGGTTGACGTCTTTCCTCCAATCTGCAGCTGCCCCCCACCCCCACCCCAGGGTGCCGGTGGTGGAGAAAGCTTGGGTCGAGGGCGCCGTCTTCCACTCACGTGCATGCATTCTCCTACTGCCAGACCTTTGCCGTGCTCTTCTCTTGGCCTTGAACCCTTTTCTTCTCCTTGAAGTTGGAGGATTCCTACTCATCTTTAGGGAGGTCTCACCTTGGAGGTATCTCTTTTAAGATGCCTTAGAGCCATTTTGCCCCCAGGTTGGGGTTAGAAGCCCCTTGGACGCCTTTCTGGGGCAGAACGACCTAACATACAGGATTGTCCTGTGGCGTTGATGAGTTAACCTACATGAAGGTGATTTTAAACTATAAAGTGCCATTCCAGCATTTCCCTTCCTTTCTCCCTTTTCTTTCTTCCTGATGTTCTTCCTTATTTTCACCCTTCTTCCTCCTCCTTATTTAGCAGAGGTTCTTAATCTGAGAGTCACTGGAAGGTAGGCAGCATTTCCTGTCTTTGGGCCTGTGTGTATGTTTCCAGGGCCACGGTCCAGATCTCCCATCAGTGTCTCAGGTGCCCTTGACCTAGAAAAGGTTAAGAAATCACTATACATTTTCTTGACACAAAGGGGAGTCAGGATGGGGCAGGCTTCGTTCTTTAGCCCTGCGACATTCTCTCTGCCCTGCTTGGCTTCCTGGAATCCGGATGTAGATTTAAAATGTGAAGCCAAACTTTCAAATCTTGATCAAGGCAATATCTAAAGCACCAAAATTCAACCTCGAGGCAACTTCTTGCCTCGGCATTGTTTGTCCCCAGGAAGGCAGCTCCAATAAACAGGGCTTCTTTCAAAAGGTCAAGGCCAGGCTCCCTGCATGGCTCAGCTTTCCTGGGGAGCAACTGGGACAACCGGTGCTGAGCAGAATTTGCACCAAGGACCAGAAGCGCTGCCCCCAGGGTCCCTGGGGGATCTGCCGTCCTGCCACCTGGGCCACTCTGCCTGGCATTGCCAAGTTCTTCCCCCAGGGAGGTCTGAGCCCCTGGTAAGAAGTGGTCACTATCACTCAGTTTAATTCCCACTTAATACAGAATCAAGACCAAGGCTCAGGAGGCATGGGTTTGGCCTGTGAAGGTGAAGTGCAAATATGGGAAAGTACACCACTTCCTTACCTTGCGATCAGAGACATAGAGTTTATTTCTTAGGAGTAGACTGTCTGGTGGGGTTTTTTTCTGTCTTCCTTTCTCCTTGTCTGGTTTTTGTCGTTGTAGCTCAGTGGGGCATCACGTTGAGGGAACAGTCTGATCTGTCACAGCAGCAAGAGTGTGGACCATGTGGCCTAGAGATCCTAGAAGCCTAGAGTTTTCTAATAAATCCCTCTGTGGCTGGGGCTCTGAGGGAAGGCTGCAGCCTTAGGCTGCCTGCCCTGAACGGAAGTGTGGAGTCCCAGCAACAGCACCGTAATGACACTTGCAGAGTGCATTTCGAGGCCTTGTCATAGGTTGGGGCCCTCCCAAATCAGACCCAGGAAGTACTCGTAGGGATATGGGGAGCGAGACAGGGAAGCAAGGAAGCAGGTGTAGGAGGAGCTGGTGATCAGATCCCCTCGGTGGACAAGCGGGGCTCGGTCTCCTGGGGAAGAAGTTGGAGTATTTATTCATGAACTCCTCTTCCTCCCTGATGAAAGGTTGCTCCCCGGGGTGGGTTTTTGTTTTCTTCTGTCACACAACACTCTGCTACATCTCCATCCGTTTTCAGTCCAGTTTGGGGGTTCTTTCTCCTCTATCCATCATGAAATGGAGGACTGCCTTAGGGTGTGCTCTCATGGCTATTTTCTTAGTTATCTACTCTGCCATCTTTCGCTATCCTGTGGCTTCATTTCCACCTTCCTATTCATGACTGGGTCATTGCCAGCCTACTCAGACTACCAGTTGCCCCACCCCCAAATCTGCTCTTTCTTCCTAAGGGCGCCAGGTGAGGTTAGATGGTACGGCTGTACCCAGTCTTCCCACTCGCCATCTGTACTCGAAGGTTCCTGCACTCCCCAGTGCTTGTCAGTTATGTGCAAGATATTAGCACAGTCTGACTTTTAAATTTTGCCAATTTCGTGGGTATAAGATGGTATGTTATCATTATTTTAATTGGTGATTTAATTAACTGTGTCAGTATAAGGTTAAAGGCTCATGCTGGCTAGCCATTCAATTCCCCTCCTTCGAATTGCCTGTTTGTATGCTTCGCACAGTTCTTCCTACCGCGTTTCCTGTCTTGTTCTTGTTCATTTGTAGGGAAGTGTTCCTTTGGCCATAGGAACTGTCCTGACCAGGAACTATACCTATTTACACTTACGTTTATGAACTCGGTGCCAAATAAAACTCAAACAAACCCATAGGAAGCAAGGATTCCCAGTGTAGTTCCTACAGAGAAAGGAAGTGGGAGGAGGGAATCCTCTCCCCATCCACGGCCATCTAGGCGGGCAGACCCCCAGAGAGCCTGCCTTGTGGCCATTGGAACTCAACTTATAGCGCGGAGCGAGTGGCGCTGTGTGGACCACCTCTTCATACAAACCAGCCTTCAATAGTTCATTAACAATAAGTGTGTCAGTAATTATGCACTGAAGAAGATTCCATTAAGTGGTGCTTTAAAATCTTCCGCGCTCTAGTTGGGAATGCACCATTAAATTGATAGGCCCATTAAAAATCAGTGGTTAAAAATGAGTTTGTGGTTAAAAAGGAAAAATAACGATAATGATACCAACAGTGACTAAAACAGTGGACCGTCATGCTCAAAATCAAAAGAAACAGGCCATTGACATGTGAAATGTAAAACGTGCAAATGAATTTTCCTCCTATTAGGTCCAACATTGGTAATTTGCTTTGAACAAAACATCATTAATCATGCTAAAGGAATGTCATTAGTCGAATTTCATTCATTTTAGAGGTTTGCTTGTGTTTAATTTGCAGATTAAATTTTGTAGTGTTTTTCTTTAGATTTTGTAACCATTAGAATATCACGGCTATTTTTCTGTTGCTACATTTTAAATAATGTTATAATAAAAACGATATTGACAAATACTGGAGGCCTGTAATAATTTTCTATTAAAGTTTGTGATATAGTGCATTAGGGCACTGAAATGTTCCTTTGCAGCTTCTAGACTATTAAATTTTTGACAGAGTTGGGGTGCGTTGTAGTTGCCAAAATGAGTTAAAAATACGAAGCACCACAGATAATTCAAATATGTGTGAATATGGGGTGCAGATCAGAGGCAAGGTTAACATATCTATAGATTTCTGGTAGATATGATGGGCTGCCTCTCAACAGCCATCCCAATCTTTTTTCTAGTGTTTTCCCCTTTTGTAAAGGCCGGGAAGCCAAGAACTACATTTCCCAGACTCCCTTGTAAATTGAGCTTTGGATGGATAAAGTTTAGATTTGGCCTCACATGAATGTGGAGAGACGGAAGGAAACAGATGCCTAGCTTCTGCTCTTTCTGTTGCCAGGCCTGCTGGTGGAGCCATTCATATTGGTCCTCAGGTCCAGCCACTACCTTTGAGGATGTGAAAAGGCAGGGTGTAGGTGTGGCATGCTTCCAATGGCGTGGACCATGGTGGGTGTGGTGGTTTCCTGGGTGTGGCACTGACCTCGTCTCCAATGGTCTTCTGACTGTAGGAATGCAGCCCGGTTATCCCATGGCTTCGGGAGTCATCTTGGAAAGCTCAACCTGTTGGCTGAGTCCTTCCAGTAACCCTGCAGGCTGTGAATACCCTGCAATAGTTCATTCCTCCGTATCCTGGTTAGAATAGATTCTATTCGTTGCATAGATGTCTGGCTGATAGAAGATCAGATCTTTGTCAAGTGAGATTTTCTATCTAAACCAATTTCTGCGCAGAATGCAATCACATTTTGTGTTGCTAAGGCCATGCGGGGTACAGTTTTGCTCTTTGCTCCCAGACAGCCAGAGGCAAGACTGTGGTTCATGGCATCTGAGTAGCACAAGGGGTGGGTGGGGCCTCTGTGTGGACGGCTCAGGGAGCTGCATGGGAAAGGTGGAACCTGAACTGGCCTTAAAGTAATGAGTTGAGGCTAGAGGAGGCGGGAAGGAGGAGAAAGGCCTGGGGAGGTTTGGAGAGGGGCACGAACAGCAACCACAGGTGGAGGAACAAGTTTCGGCTGGACTCTGGAAAGCCTTGAAGGCTAGAAGAACGTAATGACACTTTATTCTCTAAGCATTGGGAGCCATTTCAGGTTTTGAGGAGCAGTTATGTGATTATAGCAGCATCCTGCCCCTCCCCATCCCCCTGCCCTCGTGGGGATACAGAAAGCAGTGTTTACATGACAAGCTTTTGGAGCGAGGGGGTGGTTTTATGACATGAGGTTGGAACTGAGATACTTTTATGTGGCCTGTTAATTTGGCACTTTAGAAAGAGGGACCCATGGGAGACAGCGCTGAGTAAATCTCACCTGGGAGACATCGGAGAGCCACGCCAGTCACAGCGAGAAGCCAGCCCATGCTGAGCCACCAGGTTCTTGAGGGCCACGGCTTACAGCTGTGCGGAGTGAAGAATTCTGGAAGGGACATTTTGCAACGCTGATTTCTGTAGGTGGCCAGGTGGAGACTTGATTTTAGCTTTACATTTCCCTGAGACAACCATGGAGGGCTGATTATCTAGTTGGCACTTTTCTGTTCTCTAAGAACTTTGAGGGGGGAAACTTTATAGCAGTGGGGGAAGTCCATTTCATTTTTTATTTATTTGTTGCTGGATTTGGGCTGAGGTCCTTGCGTAACTTTGATGAGCTGGGTCAGATCATGCAGCTGAGATACAGACTGGGGGCAAAGTCTTGGGTAGTGGGCCTTGGAGTTCCGTGAGTGGCCTTTCTTGACCCATTTCAGAGTTTCCTGGGGACGATACAAATAAGACATTACTTACTGGGTGAAAGTATCAGAAGAGGAACCCCAAGCATGGAGGAAGAGGTGTCCCTGGTGTACTGTGGATTCCTTGCCCCCACCTGGGGTAGATAGTCCAGGTTTGACTGACAGTAGGCAGACTGTTCAGCTTGATGGTTCACAAAAGCAAGAGCCTGAGAATGTAGGCTTCCAGGGGGAGAAAGCACCGGTGGCCCGGTCTCTCACCTGCACACGGGAAACGCCAGTCTACTTGGTCAGCTGAGATTCCCGACACCCTCTTTTGACTCCACCCAGTGCCATCGCTGAGACCATCTGGGCCACCCTCGACCGTCCCACCTCTAGGTTCACATGAGACCAATGCATTTGCCTCCTGGCATTGTCACATTGGTGTTCAGCTGATGTACACCAGGTGCAGAAACACAGAACTGGGAGCCCCACCCCCACCTCATGCCAGCCCTCTGCCTCTTTCTAGGACCTCTGGGTGGTCCCAATCAGCCAACAACTAAAGGGTTAAGTCTTGGCCCAGCAGGTCCCTGCTCTAGCTGTCAGTCTGTTCTGATTGGTCGGGGGCCTGCATCCCATTGGCTGTAAAATATTTTGAGTATCGTCCCTGATTGCAATCATCTGCCCACATGTTAGTCTTCAGATCAGTGTGCCTTCCAGCAAGAACTGGTTTATTTATTTTTATATTCCCATTGCCCAGTACAGGGCGTGCCACATGGAGCAACTCAATACTAGAAACAGAAGTCATATCAAAGTGAAAATATCCATCGAATACCATGGTTAACCACAGCTTGGGAAAGTCAGATCCCGACTGCTGTGCACATGGCCCAAGACTGAAGTGAACAGTGACTGTTTCAAGCCTTGCTTTCACCTTGGGCTCAGTCTCCTTCTAAACTGTAACCTGAACCCACTGTGTTCCACAGCTGGGTTCTGAAGATAACATCTCGCCAAGGCTACTGCTTTGAGAGTGGATTTGATGTTAAGAAATGACCCAGATTTGTTCACAGATAAATCTGGCAAATTCTAGTCATTTTTTCAAAGTGAGAAAGCCTGGGATTATAAATAAGGAGTAAGACTCTGAAGTAATGACTTTTCTTTCTTTTGTTGCTCAAAGCTTCACTGAGATGCATTTCTCAAGGATGAAGCCCCAAAGTAATTTGAGCAGTGGCAGGTTTGTTAAAAATAAGTACATAGCCACAATAAGATACTAACCTACACCCATTAGGGTGCCTACCATACATAATATGTGTATTTAGATTTTCTCACAAGGGTTGGCGAGAATGTGAAGAAATTAGTGCCCTTGTGTGCTGTTGCTGGGAATGTAAAATGGTGCAGCCACTATGGAAAAGGGTACGGTGGTTCCTCAGAAAACTAAATGTAGAAACACCACGTGACCCAGGAATTGCCTTTCTGGGTACAGACCAACAGAATTAAAAGCAGGAACTCAGAGGGATATTTATTCACCCGTGTTTCCAGCAGCGGTATTCATAGTAGCCAAAAGGTGAAGATAACCCAAATATCCATCAAAGGTAGAATAAACAAAATGTGGAACATACATGCAGTGGACTATTAGTCATCCTTAAAAATGAGAGAGTTCTGACCCAACAACACAGACGAACCTTGAGGACATTATTCTAAGTGAAATAAGCCAGGCACAAAAGGACAAATCCTAGATGATTCCTCTTAATGGAGGTCTTTAAAGTAGTTGGATTTAAATTTTTTTTTAAATTTTTTCTTCTATGTAAATTCTTTATTAAAATTTTTAATGCTTTTTCAATTTAACTAAAAGCAATATGATTTTAACATGGAAAGAAACGGGTTGTTCGTGAAGTCATTTTTCAGTAGGATTACAGGAGTCGGATTTTGAGAGACAGGAAGCAGCAGTGTGGTTGCCAGGGGCAGGGAGGAGAGGAGGGTGGGGCGGCTGCTCGCTACGGGCGCGGAGGGTCCGTGTGGCCAGGCGAAGTGAGCTCTGTGCAGGGACAGCCATGACGGCAGCACCACGATGCGAAGGACTTGGTGCTGCTGACCGGACACTTAAAAATTGTTCAGGGGCTACATTTCATATTATGATGTATATTCTACCACCATTTAAAGAAAAGATATACTTTAAAAAAAATAAGTGTACAGCTTCCCAGGGTGACTACTTTGAAAGGAAATACTTGTTTGGACATTGAAGTATGCTTAATATGCTCAGTCATAGGAAATTATAACCACAGTTTCCTCTCCCTCCCTCCCCCCACTCTCTCAATGGAGTCTCTGTTTAAGAAACTACAGACGTGAAGAATGCAGAGCACAGTGGCAACGTGTCCCGCTATCCACTTCTCACTTTTAAACGGGCTAAACGTCACCTACAACTGTCCTCTCCCCTTGAGAAGGTGGCTGGGTGATTGCTGGCACGAGAATGTCATAAATCAGTGGGTCGTTATCGTTCCGCGATGTAGAATGACCCACTAACTCTAACCAGTACACGATAAAGGCCAACCATCTAAAACTCAGTTTTCACTGTTAATTTTACTTTGGGTCACACGAAATGAGGCAGAGCTCCCACTCCTCCCCTCTCCACTCTCTTGGACATTCAGCTTGGTCAGAGAGAGACTCCTGTTTCTTTACATCAGGATTTTCCCATGCTTACCCTGGCCAGTGTGGCTCAGTTGATCATATCGTCTTCCCATCTACCTAAAGGTCATGGGTTCAATTCCCAGTCAGGGCACATACCCAGGTTGTGGGTGTGCTCCCTGGTAGGGGCAACCAATCAGTTTCTTCCCTCTCACATTGATATTTTTTTCTCTCTCTCTAAAAGCAATGAAAAAATGTCCTCAGGTGAGGACCAAAAAAACCAAACAAGATTTTCTGCGCTCAGCACTATTGATGTTTGGGTTGGGACAATCCTTTGTCGTGGGGCTGTCCTGTGCACTGGACAGTGTCTAGCAGCGTCCCTGGCCTCTTCCTGCTAGATGCTAGTAGCAGTACTTTTCTCCCTCCTCCCACTTTGTCAGAACCAAAAATGTCTCAGACGTTGCTAAATGTCCCCTGAGGGGCAACCGCCCCCCCCCCATGTTGAGAACCACTGTTTTAAATGGAGGACAAAGCACCCAGCACCTCTCTGAGAGTAACTTGACTTTGCCATGTCTTCCAGAACTGTGCAGAACCTTCCATAAATGGTACGCTTTTGTGCGATGCTGGAGGGAAATCCAGCCTCTTGCCCAACGGCCATCCAAGCATGATTCCGTGGGGAGAGGGAGCGGTGAGCTGGAGTTTCCTGCTTCTTTCTGTGGCTTCCGTGTGGCTTAAGAAAGGAGCCCCGGCTTCAGGGCCATATGGTTCTGGGCTCAGATCCTGCTCTGTGGGCACGTTACCGAACCCTCCCACGCCCGGGTTTTCTCTCTGTGAATGGGAATTCCGTGCCCCACCTCCGGAGGGTGAGAGATGCACGATGATATGTAATGACAAGCCCTTCTCTGCCCATCTTCTCCCCAGACCACCTGAGCCAGCTGTGTGCAGACCAAGCGGCTCCTCCACTCGGGTCACTTTGAGTCCTTCTTCCGTTTCTGAGCACCCCTCCCTCTGGGGACTCTTCAGAGGACTGCCCCGGGGCTGCTGCAGCCACTTTGTCCACACGTAGGGAGAGGGGTGTGTTCGGATGCTCACACCCCCCCCCCGTCCCC
>PVKM010038812.1:0-13982 GCA_004027735.1 Carollia perspicillata | reverse complement strand
AGCAGCGGGGGAATGGGCTTTCTGGGCGGAGGGGGGCGGCCTCCTGTGATTTACCCCACTCCACTTGCTTCCGCTGCCCCCACTTCTGCCAGTCTCACAAAAATCCTTTTCTCCGGCTCTCGGGATAGATGGCAACTCAGCGTTGGGCAGGAGGATGATGGATGTCTGCACAGGCAGCTTGGGGAGCCCGTTGGATGGGAAAGCACCGCCCTCCTTCCTTTGTGTATCTCTTCATGACTGGCATTAAAGATTTCGCTGGGAAATCTTCGCCTTATTTTAACGGGGCCTGCCTGGGCTGTCACGGGCTGGGGGGTGAGAAGCAAATAACAGGAAAGAAAGCTAGGAGCCTCCAGAGCGCAGCACTGGGCAATATCCATGGACAATCCTGAGCACAGACTCCCTGGTTCTTAATGGCACAGCGCAGGTAGCCCAGCCTGGGTGCTGGGTGGGAAGGACTGGGTGGTGGCTGCTTCATCTGCCTCCAGGGAAGACCCCTATAACTTTGGAGTGGGCAGCTCTGGGTGTGGGGGGTGGGCAACGTGTCCCTTTGCAGGGATGGGTGATTGAAGACTTACAAGTTCCCAGGTGTGTGTGTGTGTGTGTGTGTGTGTGTGTGTGTTCCTTTCTGTGTTCTCACTGGATGAGGAGGACGTGTTGAAGTACATGTGTCCTAGGAGGAGGAGGTGATGTCCTTAGTATCTGTGACTTTATTACTGACGGACACATTTAGACAGTATAAACTCACACTGCCTGGAGAGTTTCCTTATACTTCTGCTTTTATTTCAAGGACCCTGTGTGTGTGTGTGTGTTGACAAAGCCCCTGAAGACGGGACTCTGGAGAGTGGTCTTTGTAAATAGTAGTTAAATGAGCACAGCCTTCTCTGCCCATCATCCATGCGGCTGTGCCGCCAGGAAGTGAGAAGGCAAGTCCTGCCCAGCGCTCTCTGGGGAAATGGCTCTCCAGTGAAGAGCGGAACAGAAGGGTCTGGGAAGTGGACCAGTTGGCCTTGGCATCCTTAGTGACAGTGATGAGATCTGGACAGTCCACAGACAGTCCCCCAGGGGGGACATTGGTTGTGCTGGTGACCTGTCTTATGGTCCAAGCAAAGGACGAGGTAGCATAGATAGGTGCAGGGACCCCACGGTGTCCTCTTTCTCTGGTCCGGAGGACTGTGTCTTTTGCTTCTGGGCTGGGCCTGTCTCTTTTGACCACGCTTTGCACACAGTACCAGTGAGAAAGGCTTTGCTGAGTACCGAGTCTGGGTTGTTGTGGGGGGAGATGGGGAAACATGGTAGCATGACCCTGTCTTTGAGAGACTTTAAGGAAAGAACCCCTATGAGAGTAAGGGGGAAACAAGGTTCTGTTACATTACCCTGTTGGTTTCTTTCTCCTCTTTCCCTGTCCTGAGGGCAGTAAAAGAAGGTGCTCCAAATAAAATCCAGGTGAGGAGAGGTGGGGATGATGAACCTCCACAAGGCCCCCTCATCACTCGTTTCGAAGTGGAGAGGGAGGGCCCAGGGCAGGGAACTTGGGCCCTAGCGTCAGGCTCTTTTGACCTGAAAAGAGAGTTCCATCTTCTCTTCTGACTTCCGAAGTGTTCAACATGTCCTACCCTGGGAAGGCCACCAGGTTAATTTACATGCTGTCCTCCCAAGTGCCTTTGGTAAATCTCATTACCTGACGTGAGTTCCTTTCCGGGGAGTTTTCAGTGCCCCGTAGAGCTGGAAGTTGAGCACCACTCTGCCAGTCTGCAGCAGCCAGGCATGCAGAAGTGAGCATGCAAGGCCAAGACCTCCACCCCACCCTATGGGTCCAGCGTGTGCCCAGGGGCTCAATGGGCAGAAGGATATCCTCATCCCGGGCTTGGAACCTGTATTCACTTTGGTCCCAGGAGTGGGGTGGAATGGCTTGTGGGGGCGGTTGCCCACGAGGCTTGGGACAGAAGGCATCAGAAGGGATGGAGGCACTGTCCCTTGTTGACTGTTCTTACCCTGCCAGGTGTTCTGGGGGAGAGGTGAGTGGACTTGGACTTGGAGCCTGAGTAATTTGCCATTTATTCTCTCCAGCTGTCTCCAGCTGAGATCCTGGTGATTAATGGGTTAGCGAATGTTTCACAAACACCCAGAGGGAGCCCTGTTCTCGTGGCTTACAGGGGAACAGGAAAACATCCTTCTGCCCTTCTCCTACAGAAGAAGGAAGGAGGCTCCCTACTTGGTCAGTGAGTTGGCAAGTGGCTGTGGAGAGCTGTGAAGGCCTCCTCCTCCCTGGGGTAACCCTTGGTGGGGATCCCCATTCCTGGTACTGAGGTGACAGTGCTGCCTCTCCTTGGGTGGATGGATCCTCACTGCTTTCCAGCAGCGCTTCCCGGAGGCAGCAATCTGCAGGCTGCCGCCCCTGCAGTGTGTCTGGTTGGGATGACTTGCCAGATAGTTTTCAGTTACTGTGCCCAACACTGCACCTTGGCGAAGAGAAATGGGAGGTGCTGAGAATTCCAGGTCCCTACCCGATCACCCTTCCCTGGGTGTGCTAGGAGGTGAGGACACGCGGATTCTCCCAGGCAGGATTTCCTACCCTTAACTAATTCAGCTGAATTGTGTTCTAAAATATTTACTCCTAATGTGCAAAATAGTGGCAGATTTGATCAGATTAATTGTATTTCACTCACTCGAGCATCTAATTGTGGCTCCCAAACAGATTTTTCAAATAGCTTTTGGCTGGGTTGTCCAGCCTTCATCGTGTCTGCTCAGTCCCCAAAGTCACAATATCTTAATGCATTTCGCCTTCTCGGAGGCCTCGTAAAGAAGCCTGCCACAGAAGCCATTTGCCAAAAAGAATCTGGTTTTAATTAATATTATGGGGGAAGCGTCTCAGCTGAGATGTCGCTGGGAAAGGCAGAAAGCACTGATTGCTGCTGGTCACTGTTGTCCTGGGCGAGGGGGGCGAGGAGGGGCAGACACAGGCTACTTGTCTGCTCTGGGCTTCTCTGAGGTCTGGCTTACAGAGTGTCATTTGCTTCTCAGATCCTGCAGTGGTTTCCAAAGTGAGCGGAAGTTGCAAACTCCTTAATCGGAAGGTCTGATGGAATGATTGCAGGAGTGCAGTGGCTGGAGCTTGCTTTGGAGTTGACAAGGAAGGAGTGCCAGGAACTGGCTTCTCCGACTGCGCTGGATTTAAGGGGGAGTGAGGGGTTGTAGCTCCAGGAGCAAGAAGGCTCAGAGGCAGAAGGGAGAAGTGCTTTTTCTTCTGGCTGTGTAAATTGGTTATGCGATGAGGGGTGGAGATTTAGGAACTGGATGATGTGTGGGCTCTGAATCATCCCAGAAGGAGCAGAGAGGTGCAGCACAGACAGGCTGAGGTGGGTAGATGTGCCTGAAGGCCCAGGCTTTATCCAAGGCTAGGTGTACCTGAGGCCGGGCGCTTTGGCTCACCTGTTGATCTCCTGCTTCCTTTGGCTCTTGGCTGGTTTGAGACACTTCCCTCACAGGGGAATGTGTCAAAAGATGATTTTTCCACAAATTTGGGGAAAAAGAGAGCTTGTGGAGGAGGTGGAAAACACAGGATGCTTGTGCCGGGTGGGCCACTTTGTGGCATCAGAATTGGCGCTGTGGAATGGATGGAATTTGGCTGACGATACTCGCCCCCTTGGTATTGGTGGGTGGCCGAACTTTGTTGGTGTTGAGTAGAGATGAGAGAGCTCTGCCTTACATGGAGTAGGTACTGTGTCCTGTTTGACCATGTGGGTAAAGGAGTGACAGTCCCAAGGCTCCTGTAGCAGAGCTTACAGAGAAATCAGAAATCCTCCTCCTTTGGGATATTGATGATTTCCTTCTCACTTGTTCATAGCTTGACAGCTGCTGTCACCAGGAGTATTTCAAATAGTATGTGCACATTCCAGCTTGAGTACCTTTAGCCTTTTAGATTCAAATCCAAAAGATTCCTAGCCTGGCATTCAAGGCCCTTGACTGCATATGTTCTGAGTCTATTTCTCCAATTTTGTATTTGACTATTCCCTGGTTGACCCCTTCACTGTAGCTAAGGCAGCACCTTCATTGTCCCAAGCCCCCTCTTGACTGGAAGCCTTAGCTATTGAGGTCACCCTCTATTGAGATGCACCCATTATTCACAGCTCAGTTGAAGATTCGAACACAGCACAAGCACCTCTACGGAACCTTCCTTAGAAGTGTTTATTTCCTCTTTTCCTAAGTGCTTATAGAATTCACAGATTGCCTTAGCTGTGGGGTGGGGCAGTCCACTGCTCTCTCTTAATAACATTGAGTTTATACACCTGGTTTATCATTTCATATGTGAATTTTAACGTAAGGTTTAGAGGCATCTCTACTCCACTCAGTAAGATAGGAATAGGGGCTAGTCAGCAATCCCTGCTTCTTCCTTATATACTCTGGAGATCAGATGGACTCACACGAGATGTTCAACCCTTTGTTAAGTGTTTCCTGTGTGTGTGGCAGTGTTCTGGGCCCTGGGGCTGGTAGGGGTGTGATGGAGGGAGAGGACAAACAAGCATAAGGCAGTGTTTGCCTCAAGGTCCTTCCAATATGCTTTGGATATGAGTCTGCTCTTCTATAAAGTTAAATAACACATGATAAGAAGACCGATGCCGTGAGCTGATATGTGGCTAATTGGCAGGTGGTTGTTTCAGGCTGTGAGCTCAGAGGAGAGAGGGTCACTGTGAGAGACACTGTAGGCATCTTGGGCTCACAGAATGTCAAGGGTAGACATGTACTTGAAAATTGTCTCCATCACGTCACTCAGCACTGAGATAAGGGATATGAAGCTTGGACAGAAACATGGAACCCTACAGTTCAGACCCCCTACTGTCATTCCTCTGTGCATGGCTGTCCTCTGCTCACTCCTGGTTTTCTCCTTTCTCTTCAGGTTTACAGACTGTTTTCCTGACAAGGGTATTTATGCATTTTCTCTCAGGTGAGATAGAGTGCTGCCCATTTTATAGGTTGGATAGACTGAGGATTAGGATGAGTATACATGAGGCTAACCAGAGGGGCTTAGAAATCTTTTCTTCTTCCTATTTCCATGCTGTGTGCTATGGCCATCCTGCCCACCCACCCTGGCCCACCCACCGCCGTGGCTGCAGACAATAAATACGAAGCTCATTAATGTTAGACAATCTCTATCTTCCTAATCATTGTTAATGGGGCCTCTTGTGAGTCACCTCATTATTGGCGTTAGTGAATCAAGCCTGGTTGCATCATCAGGAACATTTCGCTCATTTATTTTGATCAGTGTAGTTGGGGTTCAATTATTTATGGAAATGCTGTTCTTTATAGTACACTAATAAATGTGCTGTAGTAAATTAAAAAAAAGTAATGGTGTCTAAGAACTTCAGGATCGCACAAATAGCTCTCTGCTATTAACTCCTCAAAATGGTAGGGACCCGGGGCACAGGGATGGGGCCAAACATTCAGGGCCCTTGGTCAGTCAAACTGTACCCAGTGCTAGGTAGGGGCCTGTTACTTGGCATATACTGGAAGAGAATCTAGTTTAGGGGAATAGCTGGAAATAGAGCTATTGTAGCATAATCAAGAATCCCGGTAGGTTGTGGATTTAGGATTCTTTAGCTTGGGCGTGATGGTATGACTTTTTATGAATTCATGTTTGTGGAGGATTCCCATCATGAATGTGCTCCTTACTTACTGGGAACATGAAACAAGGTCATACAGTGAACGGGAGCATGGGTTCTGGAGCCAGCTGCCCGGTGTGATTGCTGCCTCTGTCTCTTAACAGTTGTGTGACGTCAGGTAAGTCGTCACCCTTCTTGGCTATTTTTTCATCTATAGAAAGGGGATTGTGATTACAGTACCTCTCCCCTTGGGCTGTTGTCAGGATTAAATAAAACACACATAGCACACTGCTTAAAAGAAGTATTTGGCTTGCGTAGTAAGTCTTTCAGATACTTACGGTCAGTTTAGTTGTTATTTTGATATTGGAAGGGGCTTTCCCTTCCTGTTCAGATGGAAACCTTGAAGCAGAGGAAGGAGGGGCTTGCTGCAAGTTTTCCAGTGAGCTGAAGGCAAAGCCTTTGCTAGAAGCCGGTGCTCAGTGAGACGCTCATTTGAACCACCTCCCGGAGCCCATGGCCGCAGTCGGATGAGCTGTTGTGATATCTGTCTTCTGTGTGGTGCTGAGATACACAGCGAATGAGACGGGAGAGTGAAGGGTTCCTAGAAACTCATACTCGGAATTTGTAGTAGAAATGGTTAAAATCAGATGGTTCGAAGCAGGTTAAAGATTACACTAATTCACAACTGATGATTTGGACACTTTTTCCAGGATTTCATGGAGTGAAGGGTTGAGAAAGGTGTTCAGAAAGACGAAGAGTAGCTTCACTTGGCCTGGGCATCCGTGATTACCCCTCACAGTGACTCACGGAAGACTTTCTGAAGAAAGTGAGAGCAACGTGGGCTGCCGGGCTGGCTGGCAAACAGAGCCCATAGCGCCCAAGACTCATCTATGTCAAGGTCATGAGAGAGGCCTGATGGTCCCGGTTTGCTGCTCCTCTCGCTCTCCTAGCTTTGCTTTGTGCCTGATGTGAAATGAGGATATCTGTGGCTAGAACTATCTGCAGAGTACTTGCAGCCTCTTTTCTAGAATTACCATACTGGCCAGAACCATTGGTATTTTGTAGGGATTGACACCCATTGAGTTACAGGCATGAATTCTCTTTTTCCCTGCACCCTACGCACCAAAAATGGAGCCTGAGATTCCTACACAGACACTTGAAGGAGTGTTGTCCCAGGAGAGAAGTGGAAATTAATAGGACGAAATAACAAACAAATACCCCAAGAGAAATCGTCCCACAGTAGAGCAGAGCAGCAGCGGCCTGCAGGTGCAGCGTGTGAGGGGTTGTTTGATAGTCCGTAAATGAATAATTGATTGGCAACTGCTTTGTGGCCAATCAATTATTCATGCAAGGCACAGGCTGGAAGTGTCCGAAATCATTTAGCCTCTTCCTGCAAAAAATGGGAAATGGATGCTTTGTACAAATATTCTGCAGTCCTCAACCCATGAGTGAGTCAACTAAGTCTCTGGAAGTGAATTCAGCCCGGCTTGGTTCTCCCATCTGTTCTGCCTTTTCTGCCATCGTGCCTCTCGCTTCCTTGTGCATGGTGGTCAGTCAGTCAGTAGGAGCTTGTTGAGTTGAGTGGCATAAATACTTTCTTAAATACTTAAAACTGCCCGAATGAAGAGCGAATGTTCTTGGAGTCGAAAAAGGGTCTGGCCTCCTCTGGCTGCCTCCAGACCTACGGTCTGCACCCCTGGGACATCACAGTTGTCTGCCGCTGGTTCTCAGGTCCCACATGCCTGACTCAGTGTTCTCAAAGTCTTTTTGGCATCTATGGTGAGGTAGGCAGTTTCTTTTCCAGATGGCCAGAATCAGGTTAAAGATTACGCTGATGCGTAAGAAGTGAACTATTTCTTTTTAAAATCTGTTCTCAATGGGAGATGGAGAGCAATTACTCAGGCGCACTTTTTTTTTTCAGGGCTGGGAAAGCAGCTCGAGCTGCCATATCCAAATGTGGTTATACGTAGTAGGAGAGCTTGTCTACAGTAAGAGTTTTAAGGCCATGAAGGAGATGCAAAGAAGCTTGTTTTCCAAGGTGACGGGGGTCCCTTTAAAGGTGAGAGTCATTCACGTCACTGGGTTTCTTTCAGTGTCACTCATGCGTGAAGGCAAACTTTCGACTGGAGTTTCTCTAAACTGGGAAATGCCTTTTCTGTTATGAGAAGGTCCCCAAGCAACAGTGACTTTGAACAGGTCTCTAAGCCTTAGTTTCATTGGCTGTAAAATGGGGATAATACCAAGCTTGTAGGGTTGTTGTGAATGTTACAGACAATTCATACACATAAAGGGTCTCGCAGAGTAGGCTATTTCATTGGTTAAGAATGTCAGTTCTCATCATCTGCCCAGGCAGGAAGTGGGGCAGGTGGAATGTCTAGCCATCTGTAGCAGATAAAACGGTACCCTGCCCATATCTCCTTGGCCCTCGCCTTTCCTCTGCATGTTGGCCTGACTTCTAACCGCCTGTACCAGGGCCTGTTTGTCCACTGGAACTTGCTTGGATCATGCAAGGCACAGGCTGGAATTGTCAGAGATTAATTCCCATCAAGAACTAGGGAGAAGCCACCTATCAATGACGAGTGGGAGTTGGATAAATACCCCAGCTTCCTTGCCCTTGGGGATGGGACAGCTCTGAGGCTGGCTTTCTACACGGTTTCCCAGCGTCTCCGGGGGATTAATGCCTACCAAAGTAACTCGCTTGCCTTATTGGATGCCCTGTCATTCCCCTCTCACTTTCCTGGTCCCCTATCAGTATTACTTGGGATCACCTCCCAAAGAAACTGCTTGAATTCAAGCCATTCTTTCAGGGTATGTTTTTGTCTCTCTCTCTATTTTATACAATATCCCTCATAGTGATTATCTTCTTACGTGTGTGTGTGTATATGTATAAATATATCTGTATATATAAAGAGATTTACTGTAAGGAGTTGGCTTACACTGTGCGGAGGCTGAGAAGTCTGCAATCTTTAGTAGGCAAGCTGAAAACCCAATTTTGCTGATGGTATATGCAGTTCTCGTTTGAATCTGAGTCTGAAGCAGGAGAAAACCAATGTTCCAGCTTGAAGACAGTCATGCAGAAAGAAATAATTATGTCTTACTCAACCTTCTTGTTCTATCCAGGCTTTCAATGGGTTGAACATGGTCCATTCGCATTGGGTGAACTGCTTTACTCAGTCTACTGATTCAAACATGAATCTCATCCAGAAATAGCCTCACAGACACACCCGGAATCATGTTGGATCATATATTTGGGCATCCTACGGCCTAGTCAAGTTGACACATAAAATTAACCATCACACCAAGTTATGAATTTCCCTCATACTTTAAAAAGTACCCGTAGAGCCATACCATGGTACATACTGGGGATGGAGATGAAGTCACTGACTCTGGTTCTGAGAGGGTCCCCCTTTACACTGGCATCTTCCAGAAGAGAGGAACCCTGTCCAGGGTTACAATGAGTGGCAGAAACATGGTGTTGAGGCTTTGAGAAGAGGACACACACCTTTCAATCAGCCATCCACTGTTATTTCTCAGGGCTAAGGAGCCCCAGCTCACCCGAGGGCATGTGCTTGGGCTTCACAATACACACAGGGCCCCTCTGCCTGCTGGCGTGGGATCTCCTGACTGGGAATCAAGTGCAATTCCTGTTTTTCTTCAACTTTGTCAGGGTTTCAGCAGGGAGCAGCTGAGCTTATGGTTGGTATATTTCTTTCTAAGATACCATCAGCGAGGGGCATCATGACAGGCTGTAAAGAATATGGGCCTGAGAGGCGGGACCTCTAGACTTGGGTTCTTGATTTACATAATTATCTTCAGCAAGTCACCCTTTCTTAGGTGTAGGTGAATAAAGACCCTTCCAGATGTGATAGCTTATATGTCTATGAGTTAGAGACTTTTTTTTAAGTGGGTGCATTAGTAAGGGGTAGTTCTCGATTGATGATAAAAAATGTAAAATGCTTCTCTCAGGCATTCATACATTTGGCCTTATCCCAAGCATATGTGCATTCATTCATTCATTACTCTTCTTCTTTTCTTTTTTGCTTAGTACACAATGCTAGTGTATTTGAATTTCCTGGGATTCAGGTTATTTTTATCTACAAAATGGAAGAGT
The DNA here is from genome assembly GCA_004027735.1 of Carollia perspicillata. NCBI lineage: Eukaryota > Metazoa > Chordata > Mammalia > Chiroptera > Phyllostomidae > Carollia > Carollia perspicillata. Next base: position 4,274 of record PVKM010038812.1, on the reverse strand, counting down.
TGCATAAATTGATGCAGGCCCATCTCACCATAAACTAGATGTGATATTAGGTCAGTCATTTCCTTAGGTATGAAATGGGGACAATCCTGTTTGCTCCCTTTATGTCAAGTTAAATAATGAGATAGTGTTGGAGGCATTCTGAAAAGAATGCTTTCCAAAGTGGTATGAACAGGGGGCGCCCTGAACTCATGGCATTAGTTCACCTTCCCTCTCCTTCATTCCTTCAGTAGCCGGGAGGCCTCCCGCAATGGATCTGAGATGACGTACGACATCCATGGTTTTTTGCCTTCTTGCAGCACAAATGAGACAGTTTCAGTAGCATGCATCCCCCGTGGTAAAAACCTTGAGATTCTCATTCCAGGAATGCTGTACAATTTATTTCAAGTCACATCTGATATAGTAAAATTGTCAGATGGCAGTATAATTTTGATGTTTAAGAAAAACATTTGTCCCAGGACTCGACCTCTGTTGATTGCTCTGCCTTATTCCTTTCAGATGATATGCAGTATTAGGGAGCATCTAAATACGGCTAGTGATGCAGAGTGTGAAAAGAGCAGGTGATGCTTGCTGACACCCACAAAGCTTATTGTCTTTTGTGGGAAATACCGTGTTTTGCTGTGTATTGGACGCCCCCTCGTGTAATGCACACCCACGTTTTTGGCCCAAACTTTCAGGAAAAAAAATCTTTCATTTTAATTTTGAACTCAATCATTTACTTATTTATATTTAGATGCTTGTCTTTTTTGCAGTATAAAGGAATCTTAGCATTTATTTTTGAACATGTTATGGCATAAGAAATTTTATGTAATACGTAATTACAAAGCGCAAGACAGATACCAGGTGGTTCAGGTACTATCCGTGTATAAGGCACATCCTTATTTTCCCCCAAAAAATTTGGGGAGAAAAGTGCACATTACACATGGTGAACTATGGCATACATTAGATCAAATGGCCAAGAACAATGTGAGACCATTTAAAATAGGTGCCAGTGTGAGCATACTTAGGAAATACACTGAATGTAATTAGGACCACAGTGAATGGAAACGAGCATAATGTTTAAATATTAAGGTTGTGTTTATTATTTACAACAAAACCCTGTAACAGGGTAGGAAGTAGATCTAGTTCTCATAACTAAACCTGTGTTGCCTGGTGAGGAGTTTGCTGATCTTTGAGGTAAAGCAGATTATTTTGTGTTCTGACAGTTGCGCAGAATTCTGCCACGTCAGCTTGGGCTACTTTTCTTGTATGGCCTTTTGTGTTTTTCTTTTGAGTTGCTACCTTCTTTATCTTCCGCATAGACAGAAGAATCATCTGTTTCCACCACAGTGCTAAGATACCCCAGCTTCGTCGGTGTACTGTTATTGGACATTCTAGCTTGTACGGGTTGCTTTACAGGTCTGCTCCCTGTTGTCATCCGGATACACTATTTTGCCATGCATAACGCGTGCCTATGTTTTTGTGCACGTTGTACATAAGATTATTATGCCCATTATTATACCCGTGGTGTGAAATCATCATGCCCATGTATAATGCATACTCTTATTTTTCCCTCAAAAATTTGGGCAAAAATGTGTGCATTACACATGGCAAAATAGGGTATCTATTCAGTCTACTCCTGGAGTAGTGCATCTGTTTCTTGGATTTCTTTTCTCTTACTGGGGGCTGATTTTCATTTTTCTGTGGTATATCCTCAAATATTCTTTTTCAGGAAGTGCATGAGAATGCTTATTCCTGTGTCCTCATATAAATATAGACAGATTCCTTTGAACTCTCAAAAGACTCTAGCGTGGTGGACAAATCGTAGCGTCACCCAATGCTTCAGAGATACTTTTTTTTTCTCATTCTTGGCACGTCCAACATTTATTTTGTTCTCACACTGGCTTGATGGTTCATCTGGATTTAGAAAGTTGGGGTCAACATTTTTTTCCCCTTGGATCTTTGAAGTGCTTAGATTACTTGCTGGGTTTGTATCATCCGCTATTTTTGGATTATAAGTGTCTCCCCTCCCACTCGGGGACTGATGAGGGTGGGGAAAAGGGTTGGAGCTGCCTGACTTGCCACACCCATGGCTTTGTTCAGCTTAGTGACACAGGACCCTTCAAAAGGTCCTGATGCACCACAAACAGATTTATTCTAAAGCGACAGTATGTTGTGGGGACTAAACCCTCTACAGAGCAGTTTGCTGTAGACACATGATCTAAATACCTTCCATGTAAAACTAATAGAAAAGGCAACTTTGGCTACCTTTTACTTAAAAAAATAAAAGTAGCTTTTAAAACATCATCAGCATTCAACAGATATTTGTGGAGTGCCCTCTGCATGTCAGGCGCTGCTGGGGTCTGAGTTTACAATGGTGAGCAGTGCTCTGGAAGGGAGGTCATGACATAATCAGACACTGCACCAGGGACATCTAACATGCAGAGGGCCGAGAGGCAGAAGCCGATGAACTCAGATCTCCAAGATGCTTAGGGCCAATGAGGTGAAGAGGAGAGGGCAAAGTGTTCTGGCACACAGCTTCTGGGGCATGAGGGGCAAGGTATCTAAAAGGGACAGAAAGGACAGGGTGGCTGGAGCAGATGGTTTGAGGGCTGGGGGCTGGTGAGAGATGAAGCTAGGCAGGCAGGGGTGGATAGGACCAAGCAGGGCCTTATGGGCCCAGGGGAAGGAGTTTTTTTTTTATTGTAAGAGCAAGGGGGTAAGCTACAGGAGAGTTTAACATAGCAGAGTAATACAATTAAATGGACATTTAAAAAAAACCTTCTGATCACCCTGTGGTCTGGAGGAAGAATAGGATGGATGCTTGGAGACCGGTCTGTTGCTATAGATAAAGACAATGGGGGCTTGGGTGGTGGAAGTGGGATTGGATGGGAAGGAGCCAACTGAGGAAACACTCAGCAGGTGCAGTTGATTTGTGTCCTTGGCTCCTCTGTATAATTCTTCATTATTCCCTATCACTCCCTTTTTTCATTGTTCCCTTTCTTGGTGGGAGGGGCATCCTTCTCCACCTCCTAATTTTGGATTTGGCCTTGTGACTTGCTTTGGCCAATAGAAGAGATGCCAGTTCTAAGCTTAGTTAGCAAGAGGCATTGTGTCTCTACCTGCTGTGGTGAGCCTCTGTAGTGGCCATGAGAAAAATGGTCAGACTAGCCTACTGCTCCTGGGAGGACAGTGAGCCCAGCCCAGCCGAGAGCAACAGAACTGCCCCTCAGAGCCCAGCTCTATCAGCCAACCTTGAGATGCTCTGTGCATCTATGAGAGTGAATGACTGTTGTGGAAATAAGTGGTTGAGATTTGAATGCTTTGTTCTGCAGCATTTTTTTTCCAGCAAAAGCTAACTGACAGAGCAGGTAAAATCAACGTAATGATAGATTGGATGTAGAAGATTTCTGGGGTCATAATTACAGTGTGAAGTGAAGCTCACCTGTCTTTCAAGGTTATTAGCCTCATACATGCTCAGGGCTATACTTAGGTGTGTCTTTTGGTGGTTTCTGGCCACTCACTTCTCTTTATAAGTCATAGCTTCTTTTTTCCTAGAGCTGAATGAGGTAGATTGGATTCATGGTCTAGAAGAATTTATTTTCTCCTTTTTATTTCTCACTCTCTTTCTAGCAGCGTAATAGGATTCCAGCAGAGTGTTCGAGATGTGTGGTTCTCGGGTCCTTCAATGGGGGCCTTCAAGCCCTAACGTTCAGTGTGTTCTTGTTAGAATTAAAGTCAATTACTGTTCTAGCTGTGAGGACGGGATTTCATTTACTGGGGAGGAGGGGAGCAGTGTGGGGCCAGGGATTTTCTCGGTCTTGACGGATTATTTGAAATATATTAGTGCTGATAAAATATTTAGCTTTTAAACAACAAGTTTAATATAGGGAACTGTGTTTTATTTATTAATGGCAGTGGCAGGGAGATTGGTAGGAGTTGTGCTAACGTGCACTGTTGTGATTTTGCAAAGTATAGTAATTATTGTAATATTTTGTTGAATTATTAATATCTACTCTGCCTGCAGGAACACAAGCTTCTGCAGTTGAATTCATTTCAAGATTTGCCTTTCTCCCCTTCTGGTTTTGTTCTGTGTTTTCTTTCTTCCTTGTGCACAGATGAATTTTTAAAGAACTGGAGCAGGGGTGGGTAGAGCTGATTACATTGTGCGAAACACCATTGTCACACCCTGTAACTGAATATAGGCAGGCAGCAGTGAAAAACTGTTGTTCCCTGATGATCCCCTGCTTCAGCCAAGCCTGTGTGTAGTACCAGACTGAGGTATGCTGCAAGAATCA
>PVKM010038811.1:0-13982 GCA_004027735.1 Carollia perspicillata | reverse complement strand
TTTTGTCCATGTGTCCTTTATAGTTGTTACTGAAAACCCTTCAAATTTTATTTTTTAATGGTCATAGTTGAACAATACTGTGGATTTGACTACTAGCTCTGTAAATATTTATAGTATTTCTTAGGCTTCAACACACCCTTATTAAAAGTTTGGCTTGGAGGTTTCCAGGGACAGACAGAGAATAATGCATGATTTCCTCTATGATCAGGGACAGGCAGCCAGAGGCTCAGACTGGCTGATCTCAATTTGGCACTAACAAATACCCACTCAGTTGACTGATAGCTAGAGCTTTCACTATATAAAAATAAGTGCTAAAGAATGCTTTCTGTGTCTCTAGACTTCTTTGTCTCTAGACTTCTTTGTCTCTAGATAGTCCCCCAGGTGTCTTGTAGTGTGAGTAAGGATAAGACATAGAAAGATATGTGTGTATCTATCTGGAGGAGGGAGAGATTTTCCAATCACAGGGAGAGAAAAGTTTTTCTAAACACCATGGTGGTTGTTACCGATTCACAAAGAATTTACTAAGAATACCAAGCCATAAGGTATTCATTTAAGTTTGACCTTGCTCTTTTCCTTGTCCTAACTGCAAACACCTTTGCAGAGATTTATATATTCAGTATTAGCTTTATATGGGGAAATGTAGTATATTCTCATTATTCACAGTAATTTTGTTCTGGAAAGTTTTTGGAACACTGATTTAGCAAATACTATAGAATATTGTCTAAGAGTCCTGTGAGCCTTTGGTCACAACATTTTTGTCAATAGATGAATACAAATCCTTGTTTCTGTGTGATTTCTGTTTGAAAACATGATATTTAACATATATATATATATATATATATATATATATATATATATATATATAGTTGGTTCATTAACATTAACCTCATGGTGAACAACACTGTAATTCATATGTGAATGAACTTTATCTAACACATGTATTAACATTTTCTCCCTAAAGCACATCACAGCCCTTTCTTCTTAGGGGTACTAGACAGGGCTCCAACACTATGCTTGGGGCCATTATAAAGATGCATAGAAATGTGAAAATGTGGCTGTAAATACATCTTGCAGAGGACACCCGTATAGCATATCAAAGCTATAAGGAAACGGCGTAGTGTTGCCTCTTTTAATGGCAGCTTTGAATGTGTACATTGGGTAACTCTCTGAACATGTCCTCACATGACCCCCAAAACACTGTGAGGATCAATTTTAGGATTACAAATGAATTTTAGTGAGATGAAATTTTGCAAATTGCAGAATCCAGGAATAATGAGGATTGACTCTACCATATGTTGCCACCCAGAATGATTTTGAAATGTGTTTGTGTCTGTGATGACTGTATGGAGCTTTCTCCTAATTCTGGGAAATAATTATAAAATTTTAAAGTTGCAAGAGATCTTAGGAGTCAACTAATTCAAACTCCCATACTGTGTAGAGATTTCCTGTTAAATATCTCTATGGAATTGACATCAGATTTAAACTTTGACATGATTTACCAATCACGGTACCTTACACATTTTATAGGCACTAATTATGACTTTTGGCTTTTTTAATATAGTCTTTATTAATCACTTCTACTTCTCACCTTCTAAAGCTGCAGAGCATAGTCTTCTTCTAGGTTCAAATAAAATAAGTCTTTTAGATATCCAAAGTTGCTAAATATTAATATGCTGATACTTCTCTAAGTTAAATATCTTTTAAATAACTTCTTAATAGTTGTTTTGTTTTCTATGCCTTTATCTAAATTGTTAATTAAAAAAATAAAAGTTGAATAGGACGGTCTCATGTACAAAGATTTAAAGCTTTCTACCATGGTCAACTATGACATTTTGCTCAATATTCTACAAATCAAAATACTGATAATAGTTGACTCTTTTTTTTTGTTTTCAGTTGCTCTGTCAAAGTGCTTTTATGAAAACCCCCCCACACAAAACCTTTGTATTCATTTTAGCCACTCTGGTGATGCTGCCAATAGGAAAAAGGAGTCTTCACTGATAAACCTTGGTCTTACAAAGGATTAGCTTTGTGTGATTATGCTATATTTCACATTCACTGCACTTTTCTTTACAAAAAAATCAGAGATGTGGATACTCTTATTGCTACAATCATATTAACCTTGATAATTTAATCTGTCCTTGGAGTTTAATGAAGGAGTTGGGGTAAATCATAATAACTCTTTAAAATGATCTATTTCGATTTCTATGTCCTTTAATTAGTCATGTGTTATTCTCCGTTTCTCTTTCCTTTCTCGATCCTTTTGAGTCTTCAGCCTCTTTAGAGTTACTCAAAATCATTTTTGGATATTTGTTTTTCACTTCATACCAAAAGTTATGTTGTCTGTGTCCTTATTATTCAATATTTTTAATATTTTATCTTTACCTAATTTTCTTTTGTATCTCTATCTTCCTACCTGCCTACTTATGTATCACAATCTCCTGGAGCATAATTTAACAGCTTACAATATCCTAAACTTGTGAACTTACTTTTGACAAATTCATTTTTTAAGATAATAATAAATATCTGAAGGTCAGGAAGGCAAGTTATTTTTCTTGTTCATTTAGAAATGCTCATTTGTGAATATGAATGTCTCTGCAGAATAACTATTTATTTTGTAGATGCATGTTAAAGATAAATGAGGTCAGATTCACTATACAATAGGATTAAAATCATGACAGTACTTACCTTCTAGAAGAAAGTGTTGATATTGATAGCTTGATACAAGAAAGGAATATTAAAGAAATTTAAAGTATTAACATCTTTAAGACTCTGATCTGTTTTTCCCTTTGGACACAACTTATTTCATGTGAAATTAAAAGGAAATACTTAAATATCCTCTATCTCAAAGCCTGAGTCCATTCAGGTTGGTATAACAAAAATATCATAGACTGGGTAGCCTATAGGCAACAGAAATTTGTTCTCCCAGTTATGGGAGCTGGGAAGTCCACAATGAGAGCATTGGCAGATTTGGTGTCTGTGAGAGCAGGCTTCCTTCTCACTAATGTCACCTGGTGGAAGGGGTGAGGAATCTCTCTAGGGTCTCTTTTAAAAGAGCACTAGTCACACTTATCATGGCTCTATACTAATGGTCCACTCCACGCCTCAAATACCATCTCATTGAGAGGATTAGGTTTCAACTCATAAATTTTAAAGGAGCAGACATATTCAGTTTACAGCACCCTCTGCATAAATATACAGGTGTATATTTGGCATGTACACCTGCTTGCAAATACCTAAAATGCCATGCCTTCGAATATCTGATTAACATTTGTAGAAACACTCTGTTAAATCAAAATTGCTAAATATTTTGCTGTAACTCCAATCTAATTGAGAAAAATTGAGGTGGCTTCTTTGATAAGTATTTGCTAGGTAAACCAAAGCTGCTTAAATTTCATTCAGCATTATGACTATATATTCTGTTGTTAGGATCATAAATTGTTTTATCGTAACATGAATTGCTCAGTCTGGTATTTGTGTTACTCTAATTTCAGTTCTAAATATTTTAAGTGACCTTCTGCCCTAATTATTGTATATGTCGCTAGTATTTTTTCTGGCCATGCTCTTTGCCCCCTTTTCCTCTGTGTCTGCTATACATGTATTCTATTCTTTCCCAGGGATACTTCTTCTTTAGTTCTGCTCCTTGGCGTTTTCAAGGTTGCACCTCCTGCTGTGCACTGTCATATTCCTTCTCTCAGTGAGTAACAGCAAAGAGGAATTTCCAAGGCTCTTGATCTTGTTGAAGTTTGTATTACAAAGATCAGATTAGAGCCAGTTTCCCTTTACAGCCCATCACAATCAGAAAAGAAGAACATATTAAAAGTATACTGATTTCACTCAAAAGAAGCATGGACTGATCAGTTTTCAGATATCTTTTTAAAAATACAGTACTTCTAAAATTACAGTTTATGTAGAGAACACTTTGTTAGAATATGCATTTTCCCTTTTTTCATCTTTGTTTTTTACTTCTTTACAATTTTGGCTTTCTGAGAGCCAGTGAACATTTCAAGTTGAAAGTATCTGTGTACAGGGTCGATGAGCAGAATTTTTAGAAAATGCACTTTACCTGCTTGCCTTTGAGACCGTCCTCATGACAGAGGTGCATCTATTACCCACAACCTGCAGTGGCTAGAAATAAAACCGCCAAACAGTAAAAATTGTGTTCTAATTCCTCCTTAATGTGACTTCTTCCCAGTCCAAATTTTTCTTTATTCTCGGTTGATTAGCTATGAAATGATATGATTTCTAAGAGTTAGAGAAAAATCTACTTCAGGTTGTTCCTTATGAAGAAGTAAATAATTGTTTTGCTATGATAAGCTATTATTGTTTTATTTTTCAAAGATGAGAGGCTTTTTACAAAGGTCTTACTTACAACCCAGAAATTCTGTGAAAAAGCTTGAAATTACCTGCAAGCATTAACGATATTAGATGGCTAAGAGAGAGAATTCACCATATTTGGTGAAAGATAAGGATCAGACAGCAAAGTGGAATCTATTTTTGGAATTCAAGTCTTTTGTTGAGTCTCTTAGGCCATTAGAGTTAGCAAGTTTTATTATACCAGTCTGTTACAAATGCAACTACTTAGACTAAAAAAATAGTTTTTGTGATTCCCCACCCTGCTATAAGTATACACATTACTTACAGAGAGTTCTGCAGTAATAAAGGTTCCCAGGGAATTCTTTGGTGTATTGTTATACAAATAGCTCTTACTTCACTGTTGGAAACTTTGTAAGGAAAATACGATAACTAAACTCCTAATTTTAAGCATTATCCCTGAAAATAAGATGGACATTTATGCTTTTACAATTTCATTACTTACCATATGGCCCTGAAATAGATGGTTTAATTTACCTGTGTATATATATTTCCTCATCTGTAAAATGTAGATAATAAGCAAATTTGAATGTGTAAACTGTAATTATAGCTTCCAGGTTGTAAAAGTACAGATCTCTAGTAACTATACAGATAATATCTGTTGGTCAGATGAATTATTTTTTCAGTTCATAAACTTTTAAAGAAGCAGTTAAATTGTCAATAATCATTCTTTCAAAAATTGTGTTCTGGTAATACAATATTTTAAATAATTGAGTTACTGATTACTGATAACAATACGAAGTCAGGAATTTTTTTTTAGTTGGCCATTGTGTTTTACTCATTTTTTTCCAAATATTTCCTAAACTATTTAGAGTAATGGTTGTAGAAGAGGGAAGGAAAAGGTACTTTTGTTAATATGCACACATACCACTAAAAATAGCTTTTTCTCATTTCACGCATCTTTTCTAGCATTATTTTCAACTAGGCTCTTGTGTCTTACCGAAGCAGACTCGTTACTCTTCATTCATTCAGTATTCAAGAAGTATTTTATTTGTTTTATGCTCTTAAACACTAGAAACCGAAATAAAATGAGGCCCTATCCCCAAGAAGTTTAACTTTTATTTTATATTTTAGTGATTTATTTAATTTTTAAATTACAGTTGACATTAAATATTATTTTATGTTACTTTCAGGTATACTGCATAGTGGTTAGACATTTATATAATTTATGATACCCCTGTAAGTTTAATATCTAACTGGCAGGTACATAATTATTACAATATTATTGACTATATTCCCTAGACTATATTTTATATCCCTCTGACTATTTTCTTAATCCTATGACCTTTTTTTACCCAATCCCCCAACCCTCCTTCTATCTTTTTCTGTTTTGTTTATTTTGCTTTTTAGATTCCCTATTTAAGTGGAATCATGTGGTATTTGTCTTTCTCTCTCTGACTTACATCACTTAGCATAACACCCTATAGGTTCATCCATGTTGTTGCAAACAGTAAGGTTTTATTTATTTATTTTTACTTTTAATGGCTGAGTAATAGTCCATTGTATATATTCATCATACTTGTTATTTATTCAGTCATATACTGATGGGCACTTAGGTTGCTTCCATATCTTGGCTAATTGTAAATTATGCTGCAGTGAACATAAGGGTACCCATTCCTTTTCAAATCAAATTTCTTGAGATAAATTCCCAGAAGTGGAATTTGCTGGCTTACAGGGTAGTTCTGTTTTTAATTTTTTTGAGGAGCTTCCATTCTGTTTTCCATACTGGGTGCACTGATGCAAAACCTCATCAACAATGCTTGAGGGTTCCCTTTCCTCCACAACTTCACCGACTCTTGTTTGTTGATTTATTGATGATAGTCATTTTGAAGTGCGTGAGGTGGTATCTCATTGTGGTTTTAATTTGTGTTTTTCTGATGACTAATAATGATGAGCATCTTTTCACATGTCTATTATCCATATATCCTCTTTGGAGGAGTGTCTCTTCAAGTCTGTCATGAGCGTATGTTCAAGATATAGTCTCTCCTATAAGTCAGCTGAACAGCTGCTCGGCTAGCTGCCTGCCGAGCAACCCAGCACAAAGGAATAGGCAAGAGCCACACAAGTAACTATGCTATTCACTCAGCTTTTATTGAATGCAGGTTCAGTCAAAGTAGAACATCAACATACATTGATATCCTAATCAAACTCTTAACAAACTAGGAGAAATACAGCAGACACACACAAAGCAATCAATGGAAAATAACAAACTTGTGTCCCAGAGTCTCAGCCTGTAGGTCTGGGAGACAGCATGGTGGGCAAAGGAGTTGCCAGTGTCTTGCAAGGGAGGATATCTGGAGCCAGGTGGGCAGCAGGGCAGAAAAAGTCCTCATTCTGGTAGGGCAGAGCCTCCAGTGGCTGATGCCAAGGGAGATCAGTGTGTCCCGGAGCAGCACTCTGGTGTGTTTTGCTCAGCTGTCTCAGCAGTGGTTTGGAGCCTGCCTCAGTTATACCTTGAAAGTGGTGTACTCCACCTTTCTGGGTTTCTTGATAAGTATCTTTGGCATCTCTGACAGCAAGTGGGGTAAATCCCCAGGAGTCTGTCTATGGGTGGTCCTGCTCTGCAGACATGGCTGTTCAGATCATGTGTGCAGATATCTGGGATGTGTCTCCTTGCCAGACTTGTGTAATATAACTTAGGTAGTTTTGCTCTTGAATCAAAATGTCATGGTTGACTGGTAGTCATCTAGGTTATTCCATTTGGTTCACATTAACCAAGCTTACTTCATCTTGGTTGCAAAGCATGAGTAACTCCATGTTGTTTTATATACTGTATCCTACCTTGACCAGGCCAATGCCATTTTATTGGTCCTGCTCTCCATAAGGTCCTCTGCTAATTTTCTATTGGATTGTTTGTTTTTTGCTGTTAGTTGGAAGAGTCACTTATAAATTTGGATGTTAACCCCTTAACAGATGTATCATTGGAGAATAAAAAAAACTAACCTTTTAAAAATGACACTGACAAAAGTAAATAAAACAAGCCATTTGAGGTCACACAGCCATGATAGCACTAAACACAGAGCACTTATGAGGCACATATGTGGGCGTCTAACCTCAATTAGGGGTCATCATAAATTAAGGACATTTTTTTGGCAGGAAACTATCTGAACTGGTACTTTTGATGAGTGGTCTTCGGCCAGGCAAAGGTGGAGGAAATGTGTGGCTGTTTGAAGGCTCTGCAGCAAAAGATGAATTTCAGGTAGTCTCTTTATCAATAATTCAGATCCATTTAATGGATCCAACTGGGTTTCAGATCCAACTAGATTTTGGATCCAACTAGTTTTGGATCCAACTTGGTTTTGGATCCAAATAGGTTTTCATTTATCTCATGAATATTATGAGGCTATGCTCAGCAATTTAATTTTTTTAAAGGATAGAGGATAGTTCTCACAGATTTTAAGCAGTGCTAAAACTTTCATGCCGAATTTTGTCTTTTCAAAACATTCTCTGGGAACAATTTGGAGGACTGACTAAAAGATGGTTAAAACTGATGTCTGGGAAAAGGAAGATAATTTGATGAGTTAGTGTGGCCAACTGAAAATAAAAAGTGGGCAGCTGAGTGCTCTGGTCTGAAGCTCAGAAAATGTGTCAGTCTAATGTCATGAGAAACAAAAATCCACATCAGTGGTAAATTTATAGTCCCTGGAATACGTATCTGGGCAACTTTTATTTCCATTGCCCTTGGTTATTAAAGATAGCAGAACATCTGATTTGAGACCAGTGTCTCAGATTCCAATATTCTGCTGAAGCAGTTGGCAAACATTTCCTTAAGGGAACTTTTAGTAAATATTTTAAGCTTCCTGGCCTTACGGTTTCTGTGGAAACTACTCAACATTGCTGTTATAGCCAGAAAGCAACCAGAGACAAACATAAACAAATGGATGGGGCTATGTTCCAATAAAACTTTATTTACAAAAGAAAGCAGCTGTGCTTCTGGCTGCAGTTTGCCTCCTGGATCATGGCTAATAGAATTAAAATCACAATACCTTAGCTTCACTACATTTAGTGGACAAGGGTAGACTTTTGATTTCACTACAAATACTCTTATTAAATTGTTTGTTTTAGTTCTCTCTTTTATATTATTAACTTATACCACAGGTCACAGACAAGATGACCCAACCATAGGGAAATAAATCAGGACAAATTCACTACCCAATTAGAATAACAGCATTTTAAACATTCATACCAATGAGCCAGCAGCGTTGCCTGAGAATCTAAAGTCCATAGCTGGCATAACACAAGTTGTTTTGCCAAGAAACAGAATCAGATGATTCTAATATATTTTTTAAAAAATGTTGGCTTTTGTTTTGTGTATGTATGATATCTAGCCACATAATATGAAAAGAGACATTTATTGAAGGAGATACAAGAAACATTGTACATAGGACAGTGAGGCCTCAGTTCCGTTCAAAGTAGATACCTTGAGACCCCTCAAATTTCTTCCAATTGCCATCAGCTGCCCCATCCTATTTTCCTGAATCTCATCAAAGCTCTGAAGTCTCTTCCCTTACAAAGGTGATTTTAGATTTGGGAAAATCCAGAAGTCGTAGAATGCCCAATCTGGGCTGTAGGGGGGCTGAGTCGCCTGGGTGATTTGATGTTTTGCCAAAAAATCTTTGCATGAGACACGATGTATGAGCGGGTGTGCTGTCATGATGAAGCTGTCAATCACCAGTTGCCCTTAGCTGTGGCCTTCTGAATCATCTGAATAGTTTCTGTGGAGGTGTATATACAGAACTCAAGAAAAATTCATTTATTCAATAACTATTTTTATTCCTTACTTAGATAGTTTGTAAGGTTGTGGTGAATGTGAGACAGTGCATCTTATTTATGAATTTCCAGACTAGTATAGAGGCCATCAAGGTCTCTTGTACAGGGAAAAGTAGTGAATAATTGTGGATTGTGGGCCATATATTCTCTGTGGCGGCTATTCACATTTTGCCATTGTGGTACAAAAGCAGCCACTGACAATTAGTAAACAAATGAATGTGACTGTGATAATATAAAACTTTATAAAAACAGAAGGCCAGTGCCAAAACTTCTGGTAGAGGGGGCAATAGGGACACATGAAGAAATCATTACATTTAAATGTGATACTACTAGAATGGAGATATTCAAATAGTGTCGAGTTTAGATATATCTGAGGAAATATTTTACACAGAATTTGGTATTTTGAACAATCCAAAATAATGTATAGAAATTAATGAGCTAGAGGAAATGGAGAATAGCAGATGAAAAGTTCTGAGCACAAACACAAATGGACCGTAATGTTTTTAAACTGCCCTTGGATATGGCATTGGAACATAGCATGTGTATCTGTAGATGAGGCTGGCAATACTGTTGGTGCCTCATATGAAATCCTAATAAACTTGATGTCTATTGAGTAGCCATCAGTAATGTTAACACCAAGGGCATGAAATGATGTTTCTGTGTTAGGACAGCACTCTGGTAAGGACTAGAAAAGGAAGGGCCTGCAGATAGTCACTGGCCTGGCTGGCTTGGTCCAAAGAGCTGATGAAATGCAGAATTTCTGGGAATTTGAGACTAGGGTTGGATATTCCAGGAGATTTCAGAATGGCCTAATAATTCTATGTAGTTGTCTAAAAGGAGTAACTGACCCTGGCAAGAATCCATGGTTTTGGGATCCACTGGTTCAGCTCTCTAAGGCACTGTCGTTGTGCATATGAACTTTTTTTCGCAGAGATATCAAGGAAAGTGAGCTTGGGGCCCAGAGCTCCTGTTTTCCATCTCTGTATTTTTAGAGTAGAGATGAGCCTGACTGACGGAGAGACAATGAAATCTTTAGTCAGCACTTTAGAAACAGGATAACAGGAAAAAGAACGATGAAGGTAGTATAAGGAAGATCAGGGGAAAAACATGAAATGGGTGAAATTTGTTGTTGGAATACCCATAGTTCTGGTTTTCATTGCTTGAATAAGATGTTTCTAGTATATATGTGTGAGACAATCAGCCTAGATGGCAGGAACATTTTAGGGCAATGTTCTCAGATCTTTCTTGCAAGCCTGCTGAAACTCCTTTCCCCTTCCACCTGGGAGAGTTTGAGAAAAAGTGGGCCTGAATTTTCTCTCACAGTAGTTGGTGTTTCTTCTACTAGACAGGGTTTCTCTTGTCTGATATTTTTATTCCCTCCCTGCAGACTCAGACACCTAGAGATGGTAGTGGTTTCAAATGCTTATTAGAGAACAATGTATAAGAATTACCTGCGAGTGATAAGATCTAAGCAGAAGGTAGATTTTATCTGAATGGTGGACCTACTTAAGTCACAGCTCAAGAGGAATCAGAAGCTCTGTGTTCTAATTTCAGAATTTTCAGTTACTTAAATATATAGCTTTGGATAAATCACTGAACCTCTCTGATCTTCAGGTGTAAAATAAGAGGATTGGACTAGATGGCAATGATTTCAATCACTTTGTTTCACTTTTGAATAAATACCTATATTCGGGCCTTGGCCACATCTAATTTTAAATTTGAAAATGTAAAATATTCATTATTTCAAACCCTCCAAAAGTCATAGAGTGCCCTGTTGATCATCAGTAAAAGAAAACTAACTTAGAATTACATTTTTTTTGTAAGAGCCCCTCATTATATTGGTATATAGAAGTTGTTTCAAGAGGAATGTTGAAGAAAATAATAGAAAACCTCTTTTAAAATGAAATCTCTAAATAATATTTTGGTATTTGGGAAAATTGAGTAATGAGAAGAACTTTTATGAAAACAATGCAAAATCCCAATATATTAACCATTAGAATTATAATGATAACCTCTTCCCCCAAGAAAAAGAACATAAGTTATAAAACATGAAAATAGCACAAAAATTGAGGTTAAACCAACCCAGTAAAACAACACAAGAAACTGAAACCTAAAAGTTTTCAGTCCAGGAATATCAAAACCCTATATTTTATTATAGAGGTGCCAGCACCGTAAAATGAACAAAATAATCGCATTCAAAGCTAAGCGTTCTTCCACCTCCAATATTCCATGATTCCATTTCGGAAGCTGAAGGTGAAATAAAATAATCCCATAACTCCTGATTCCAGTCACTTAGAACTCTATTAACTCTTGGCATTAAATATACTGTTAGGATTAAAAAAACAAAAACAAAAACTTTACTATACCTGAAAGTCTTGTCTCGGCTAGCCAGACTGTGACCTGTCTTTGTTTCTCCCATCCTGTGGTCAATATTTAAAGATCGTCATATGTCTTAGACAGTTGATAATTTTTGTCTCCCTAAATGAACTAGTTAATTAACATTGCAATAGACGTTACAGAAATAATTTGAGGATTTTTGATAAACTAACTGAAATATTTTTCTTCAATTTTCCAAAATCACTATTTATATCACTTTTGACACTCATTTTCTGACCTGTTGTATAGCTACTTGATTTATCTGTCATTATAATATGTAATGTATATGCATCTACTCATCTCTTTGTTTCCTTTACCACTTAGCAGGGTGTTTTATTCATATAATATTTTTGTTTAGGTATGGTATCCTGCTATAATTTGCTTAGGCAGGGATTTGGTAGGAAATATTTACTGCACAAACTCCAGAATTAATTACGGCTCTAGAATTAACTCCAGAATTAATAAATGTCAAGATTAATCTTCTTGAGTATGAAATCATATATAGCATCTTAGAAATAATTGTCACCTTAAAAAAATAATGAAAATGTGAACTCCATGAAGCCTGTTGTAGCATATGGTGATTTCTTTCTGAAGTAAGGTATGCAAAAAAAAAAAACACAAACAAAAATAAGCATCATGCTTGTTTTCTAAAGATGCAGTAGAGCTGAGCAATCTTCTAACTATCAGAAGCGGAGCACAGAGAATTATAAATGTATGGAGCATGATGTATGCTTGTTGTTTTGAGTGGAAATACCATTTATACATAGAATATATTCAGCTATAACAGGTTAAATTATCAACTTAACTCTTGATTTAAACTACTAAAGAGTTTAGCCACAGAGATATAATGACAAAGATCTGTTTCTTGATATTTTAAAGGGAGGAATATAAAAAATATTTTTTAGTCATGAAAATTTTGCATAGTTTGAAAAACATGAAACCATTGCTATGTCGATCTTTGTTACAGTCAACTTTCAAAAACAACGGTGGACAGTGGGCACTTGGCTGCTACCACTTCGATGATACATCTCTTGTAGTAAATTTAAAGTCTTTTCCAGTTTTTTCATACTGTTTATCTCTATGAAAAATACCGTTTTTCTTCCCAGATGGCCTAATGTTTATTTCTAAAATGTTTATTATCATTAATTTATATTGGTTAGCTGCTTAAGGCTTTAATTTCTTATGATATAAAATAGCAAAAATGAAGTTAAATATATGTATATTCTAGTATTGTTATATTTACAACATGCAAGAGACTCTTGTTTAGTTATTTCAAATAAATGTGATAACATGATACATTCCATAATATTTAAATAGTTTACTTAGCTTTCAGTAGTAAGAAAATATGCAACCACTTGAATGTTTTCTATGTATTCATATAAAGTATAAAAATCATACAAAAAGCTCAGCTTTCTTTTAATGTAGTTATTGCATATTAAAAAATAGATGATATATAATGAATTCAGTTAAAATTTATTTCTATATTATGCATATTGTAAATCATCTAATATTGACCTTGTTAATAAAATTATAGTGTCATAATATCATTTAGATTGATAGGGCCAATTATCAGCGTTGCTGAAGGACAAAAAAAGTACCAAGATTTATTTCTTTGATGTATAGTGTACATTTGTACTGTTTTCCATTGGTTTCCTAGCTGGAATATTTTGGATACATCCAAGAAAGTCCATATTAAAATAAAATTAAGGTTGATTTTTAAGGTTCTAAGCTGCTTTTAAAGGCTAAGCCTTGCCATAATTGTGAATATATAATAATATTGATTATATATAAAATATGTTAATAAATTACTCTTTTGTACTGTATGATCTAACCCACCCAGAATTCCTGAAACAGAACTGGAAAATACATAATAAGATTCATAGACTCATGGAGAGGAAAAACCTACAGACTGTGTTTGGCCTGTAGCAAATTTAAAAACTGGGTTCAGGCAAACACAAGAAGAATATCTGGGGAAACTAATCTATTTTATCTTTTTGTATGACCTGTGGCTCTCTCCTGCTATGCCCAAACTGCTGTTGAAAATTCTTTGTTTTTGATCTTCACCTAGACATTGAAACTTACCTGGAATCCTTATTTTGAGAACCACTAGTGCAAATAGAACCTGATCCTCAAAACATTTCACTTTAAAAGAAAAGTAAAATAACCCACAGTTGTTATTGTTGTGTGAAACCCAAGAAGTTGAATCTTTAGAAGTAAGGGGTTGTAATTGCTTTTGCTAAATAGAATCTAAATTCTTATGGAATAAATACTTTCCGGATATTTCATTAATGTAGTCAACAAAACTTTTTTAAAGATTACATTATTAATTTTATTATAAATGGGCTTAATTGAAAAGTTTCTGTGCATCTATATATTGTATAGTTACATAACAAAGTATCCCAAAATGCAGCAGCTTAAAACAGTCCCTTTATTTTCTCACTCAGCTTCTGAGGGTTGGTGTGGTT
>PVKM010038810.1:0-13983 GCA_004027735.1 Carollia perspicillata | reverse complement strand
TTCGTGGACCTCACAGTGCAGAATTGTGATCGCAGTGTTTCATGGTCATGATTTATTGATGCAATTTGGGTACCAAACATAAGCTAACTCTTTCATCTGGTGTTAAACCAAAAAGAATAAGGTCATTTACCCCTGGAAAAAAAACTGTAATAAATTTCCTAAAAGATGCTGTATTAGCCTCCATTGCTGGTCTCCTAGGAGACTTTTAAGCATAATTTTGACCATATTCAACTTCTGTCTATTGCGTTAGAAAAGCATAAAACCTAACTAGGAGGAGGGAAGTCCACTGTGGTTATTTTCCTTTTTACTACATAGCTGTAGATTACAGTTAAAAATGAAGACAATTCTTAATCACTAGTCTCAGAAATCCTAGATAAATAGGATTGCTTGGTGGCATTGTTTTGGTGTCACTGTCAGAAAAACATAGAGTTTCCTAGAGAAATAAATTATTTTCCTGTGTTGACCAAAAGTAGGAAAAGATGAGTTGTAGAGAGAATAGTGAACACCAGAGTTTAGTGGGGTATTAGGAGTATATAATGCAGAGGATTGAAAAATAAAGTTAAAAAAATAGAGAAGCAGAAAAAGAGACAGATAAAAGAGAGCATGGGGTCTTCAATACCATGAGAGGTGTTTGGCAGGAGAAGCAGAATCACGGATATGGCGATTGTGATGTCTGAGCACTGAGCTTGGTGCAATGGGAGTATGTGGTACCTTTTAAACTACAACTGTGTACAGTTCAGGTCAGTACCAACTCAGTAGAATAGAGAATGTAAGATGTTGTTTGACAGACTAAAGGCAGACAGAGAGACAAATTGACCTATTGACCTAATGTAATTTGACTAGAAAAATGAAGGCTAGAAGTAAACTCAGATTTGGTTTGGTTACTTATAGATACAGATGCTTTTATTTTTATAACTAGTGTGGGGTGTTTTATTAGAGTGTCTCATAAACTTTAATTATATACTAACCTATGTCTTAATATGTTCAGTGTCCTGTCTTTATTTCTTAGTGTTTGTATTCTGTAGCCATTCCATATTTTTTTTTTAACTTAGGAACTCATATTGTATTCCCTTGAACTCATATCTTCCTTGGCTTGCAAGTGCTCTAAGACCAGACTGAGGGTGGGTTAGTGGGTTCATGGGATAGAGGACCAAAGTGGGAAGAAAAAAGGTATGAAGATGCTCATGTAGTTTGCGTTGTATTGTGGTTGCCATGGGTTACCGCCAACCGAGTGACCATATGCGTAGTACCATTCACTCTGCTTTGTACATATTAAGTGTAAACAGGAAAAGGAGTCACACAAACTCATGGAGGGATTTCAAGTAGGAGAGTAACATGGGTCGATTTACATTTTAAAAGTTTTCTCCTGTTATGAACAAACAGATTGTGGGAGAAAACAATGGAAGCAAGGAACCAGTTATGCCACTGAAGTTATCCAGGCCAGAGACTAGCGCAGTCAAGATTAGGGTGGATGCAGTGGAGATGGAAAGAAGTAAGCACATTGGTGTTCTTTAGAGGTAGAGCTTTATAATATCCAAATGATATCTTTTATTTGCTTTAAAGTTATTTTTAATGATAAAATAGACTTTTGTATACTATTATTACAAAACCAATCTGTCAAAGTTGTTATTAGCATTTACAGAGGTCATGTATATAAACGCTCACCGTAAATGAATAAACTTTTCAATAAACACTGGAGAGGCAGTGTGGGCACTGGCCATAGTGGAAAGGTTTTTCCACTATCGCCACATACTTGAGAGCAATCAGAAAAACCTGGTTTCTCATCCCTGTTTTACCATTTACTGACTTAGACCTATGCATATCAATTATGTGTTGCTGTTACTAGTTACCCCACAATGCAGCAGCTTAAACACAAGTATTTATGCTCTTCTGCTGTTTCTGAAAGTAAGGAATTTCATACAGGTTTAGCCAGGTGGCTGTGGCTCAGGGCCTCCCACGAGGTGTGTGTAAGATATTGATTCATGCTGCAGTCATCCAAAGGCTTGGCTTCAGCTGGAAGAAGTGCTTCCAAGCTGCATGAGGGGGGTCCTCAGCTCCTAGCTTCACAAAGTTTGCCATAGCATCATGTTATGAATTGAATGTTTGTGTCTCTCAAAATTCTACATTGGCACTTTAACCTCCAATATGACCTGTTTGGAGACAGGACCTGGTAGAAGGTGGTAAAGATTAAATGAGGTCACAGGGTGGGGCCCTAATCTGATACGGCTGCTGCCCTTCTAAAAAGGGCAAGAGACAACAAAGCTCTACCATTCCACCATGTAAGGACACAGTGAGAAGTAAACCCTCTGCAAGTCAGAAAGAGAGCTCTCATTGGGTTCTGAGTCACATGGTACCTTGACCTTGTACTTCCTGTCCTCCAGAACTGTGAGAAATAAATTTCTGTTGTTTAAGCCACCCAGTCTGTGTCATTTTGTTGTGAGAGCTCAAACTGACTCGTACAGGCTGCTTGAATATTCTCATGTCATGGCAGCTAGTCTGCTCAAAGGTGAGCCTTCCAAGTCTCAGTGACTTTTATGACATAGTCTCAGAAATTACAAGGCAAAACTTTGGCTGTATACTAAGTCACTAAGTCCAACCTACACTCAAGAGGACGAGAATTAATTTCCACTTTTGCAAAGAATTTGTGAATCAAATATTTAGATTCATATTTAGAATAATATTTTAGAATCACCACAAGGCCTTCAGGTAAGCTTCTTTTTTTCCTTTTATGAAGTGAGGCCAATAATAAAGCACATCAAAAAGATTAAACTATGTAGATTGTATATTATCATGTGACTGGCTAGGTGGCTGTTTCCTTCCTTGATAGTTTAGAGATAATCTGGAAGCTAAGAGATGAAAAGTAGGGTAGTACAGTTCTTTTGTCTGACTTCTAAATATGTGTTTTATCCTTCCCATATTCATGATACCATTTTTTGCATCAAGTGAACACATCTTAAACCCTAGTTATCTAATCAAATTAAGCACATAAATTAGTGACTCTCTTCTTCTTTCTCTCTGAGATGAAAATAAAACCTCTCTTAGGAATTTTCTGAATGTAGAAGCTATTATATATGTTGGTGATGTATTTTCTTAATTTTCTATATATAAACATTTTCAAGAATAAAAATTTAGATTAAAATAATGTATCTTTAATGCAAGTAAGTAGAGATTAGTACTAGCTAAAAATAGAAAATAAATTCATAATTAAAACAACATTTCCAACTGTCGGCTTATTATTTTAGCATGTTTCCAGCTGTGGGTGACCACATATCTTTAGGCATAATCACATAGCAGTGTGCACGGAGTGACTTTCTTAATGTGCATTAATTTTTGCAGAAACAGTAAAAATCTGTACCAATCAGGATGTGATTAGAACCTATCATCTTGCAAAATCTAATTATACTGAAGTGAGATTCAGGAAGAAGCTTTGACTTTTACCAAATTATTTTTTGTTGTTACTTATTAAGACTATCTATTCTCTGAGCTGCGTGATTTGGATGAGATGATGGTAAATGCCATATGAAGTGGACCGATGATCACAGCAGGAGGTCATTGTACTGATTTTTTTGAAGGTCAGCACTTATTGTTTGAAGTAAACATTTAAAAAGTTGGAATGACAGAAATAACTGAGTATCATTTATTTCAATGTATGACATAATTATTTCATTTTTTTAGTAAACACTTAAAAAAATCTAGTGCAGAACAATGCAAATTAGACCCCTGATTTGGGCAAGGTCTCTCTTGCCCATCATCTCAGGAGTCAAGTCACAGCTGAACGGATATGGCTATTGATATTTAGGCCACATTAATTAGCAAATATATAAGTTTAATGCATAAATAAATAGAACTTGAGAGAAGAGAGAGAATTGAGTTTTGATAAAATGCAAGGTTAAAGAAAATAACAGTTTCACTTAGAAGCATTATAGGGATTTGTCTTATCAGAGTACAGAGCCAATGCCTTAGTGACTCTGACTGATTTTTTTTTCTGACCACAAGTTTATGCAACACAAAATAATCCCTCCAACTTTACTGAGGTGGTTGACCACGTCCATGACTAAATTTGCCTCTACACTGGAATTTGGTTGCTGACCCAGCCCTGGACTCGGCTGCTTTCTTGTCGGCACCCCGGGGAACAGCACCCATTTGTAGGTGTTGCCGTCAACTTCCCCTCAGTGTGAGTCTTGAAGGTTGCTTGCTCTCCACACCTTTGCGCCTCGGTCTACCAGTCTCAGGCTGATGGCAGCGTAAAGTGACAGGCACGATCTCAGGGGTCAGATGGAGATAATCATGGAGGTACTGGATGCCCCAGATGGTAAGGTACCAGTAGAAATATCTTTAGGCAAATTCTTCCCTCATTGAGCCTCATGATTTGAGAAATTGCATGGCCTTCATGATGTGATTAGAGGCACATTCTTGTCTCCCAGCTCAGGGTGTTTAGACATGTGCACACCCCTCTTGGCCACCATCACTTCCTCCTTAAAAAGGAGTTCATAAATGTGAGTCTGGTTCTTCTTGGGCACCAACATCCCACCAAACAAAGGCTTCATCCTCTCCTTGCAGGCCCCCCACCATCAGGATGCCAGTCTTTGCCAACAGTTCCCCACTACCCCCAAGCTGTGCCTCTAGCCCTTGTAGTTGCTCAGAAATGGGTGTGTGGGCAGCGGGAGAGCACCCACAGCCCAATGCCTGGAAGCACAGACACTGCCAGAGGGTCAGGATGTGACTTTGACTTATTCTTAATATTAGTCTCCATGTGGTCAAGGTTTCTATGCTCACTTAATTCCTAAGTGTGATATTATTGTGTGTGGTTTCCAATACAAGTGGTGATTTGATAGGTAGTTTTACCTAAACTACTACCTACACATGTCCTGTTTTGTTCTCACCTTTCTCCAGAGATTCTAACTTACATATAACACCTCTCATTTATCTCCAATAGGGTATCCCACAGTATATTTAAACTCAACATTTCCAAAACAAACTCTTCATTTTGTCCTCCAAACCTTTCCCTGCCCCTCGGTCTTTTAATCCAGGGAAGCCCCGGCCATCATTGGCTTCTCATGCGGGAAACCTTAGTATCATGCTTGACTTTTTCTTCTCTGCGACTCCCCTTCCTCCCTTGCTCTATTTCCTCTACATACATATTTATTTTATCTCCTAAATATCGCTCTAGTCTGTCTCCTCTGCTTCCACTTCTGGCTACCACTAGAATTAGGCTCTTATTATTTCTCTTCGCCGGTCATTTGGTTTGTCATCTTACCGTGCTCCAATTTTTTTTTCTGTAATATGGTCAGAGTGATATTTTAAAATACAGATCTGATCATGGTACTCTTATCCATAAAGTCTTCAGTGGCATCTCAGCTTAAAAGCCAGTCTCTAGCATGGCATATAAGTTATTGAAACTCTGGGTTATGCTCTTCCACTTTTGCGATTTATTTTCTTCACTTAATTGTAAGTACCTAATCCTCTAGATATATTGCTACATGCGCTTCCATGCCTTGGCACTTGTAGCTTCTTTATTATCTTATTCATAGGTTGTTGGCCTGTCAAACTTCTACCCACCATTCAAGATAAAGCTCAGAGGTCAGGACATCCTAGATTGCACCAAGCAGAGTTCAATCTTCCTTCTGAGTTCCCACTGTGCCTTGTGTTTGTTTCTGCGAGGATATTTGTCAAATTGTATAAAAATGAGTCAGATACCTGCTTGTTTTGTCCACAGACTCTTGAATCCTCGAGAGGAGGGACTATACGTTTCTTATCTTTCCATTACCAGTGCCTAGAGAGGAACTTCAAAGATAATAGAAACTTGACAAATGTTCATTAAATAAATGAGTAAATCAAAGTGTCTTAGCACATGCATAATAGCAGTAATGCATGGAAAAATGATTCTTCAGAAGTGAGACATTCATCAGAAGACCACTTATTGTACCTACTCTTAATAAAAATGTAGACTTGCAAATTTATCACTGCTGAAACTATGATGAAGAAACTTAGAATCATTACATTTATTTACAATGAACTTTGGGTATCGGGCACCCTCAAACACCTGAGTCTTTATTTGGAAAAATATTCCAAATTCACTTGTACAGTGTGCAAAGACAACGGAAACCGCAGCACAGTGATGTTTGTTTGGTTCATTCTCTGTATAAACAGAAGGTGAGAAGGGCTCTGTAAGAGTGATGTTAGTAAAAGGCAGACTTCCTGTGTGAAATCGGAGAGTCACAGAAGTCAGAGGTGTTACAAAAAGCGATGAGAGAGAGGCAGAAATTAGAAGCAAAGGTGATGATAACAACAGCATTGTCAGGGATTTTGTATCATTCACTCTGGCAGTCTTAGAAGAAATCCCAAAACAATAAATCCGAAGTTAGAATAGGCTTTCTGTGTGTGGATGGGTGTGCCTGCACCTTACAGTTTTAGAAGTTCCAATTTTAAAATGGAATCCAGGAAGCTAGTGTTTCTAGAATGATGCCTTGGTAGATAATGCTGGATAATGGACGGTAATGGAGATTTTAACATGGCAGTTTTTTATGGACAGGGACTGCGTTTTAAAACCTAGTTTTGTATTCTTTGCTATATGTAGAAGTCTGAGTGTGTTACATGCCATCGAGTTGCTCCGACTCCTGGTGATCTTGTGAATGAGTGACGTTCACAATATCCTGTCCTCAGCAGCCTTGCTCCGCTCTGGAGACACATGTCTATGCTTTTCGTCTTTTCCAAAGATCCCGTCCTCTTCACGATGTGCCTGAATTAAGGCAGCTTCCTTTTTGTCACAGTGAAGTTTTGTTATTTTTGCCTCCAGTGATGTTTTAGGATTAATTTGCTCCAGGACCCACTTGTCCATCTTTCTGGCAGTCCACGGTATCCCTAAAGTTCTCTTCCAATACTGTACTTCAAACAAACCAGTTCTTTTCTTATCAGCCTCTTTCACTGTCCAAGTGTTCCCTCTGTGCATAGTAATAGGGAATGTGTGGCTGTGGATAACCTTAGCCTTGGCCTCCAGTGACACATCTTTGCCATCGGTGATCTCTCCTAAACCTTCCATTGCTGCCTTTCTGAGTCTCATCCTTTCCTTGACTTGCTTAGCTGCAGTCTTTATTTGAATTGATGTCTGAAGTAAAGTAAGCAAACTTTTGAACAGTTTTGATGTCTGCACTGTTTATAAGTCGTGCATTTCTTTTCTAGTCATGATTTTTGTCACTTTGATGTACAAACAGAGTCCTGCTTTGGCACTTTGTTCTTTCAGTTTCACCAGAAGTCATTTAAAATCATTGCTACTTCCAGCCATTGAGATGGTGCCATCTGCATATCTTAATTGATATCTTATAACAATTTTTACTCTTTCTTCCTCTGGGTTTACCCCTGGGTTTTGTGTATGTTCTGCATGCAGACTAAACAAATAGGAAGAGAAAAGTGCTCTTCTTTGACACCTTTGCCTTTGTATGATACCTTGTCTGATACTTTTGCTGTAAAAAGTAAAGAAAAATCAAGCATGCATGACAGAAAGAACTAAAAATTATTAAAGACAGGTTAGAGTCCAGAGTTAAAGGTGACAAAAACAGGGCTAGCATCCTGAATGCAGTTTCAATGACTAATTCTAGAAACAAATTCTATGATTTTGGAAATTTTGTGATTTTCAATGTAAGGAGATAGAAGAGAAGAACCAAAAAGATAAAACAACAAATCTCTACCAGAAAAGTCAAAATGAAAGGAAAATTCAAACCTAGATTAGAATGCTGAATAACTGAGAAGGAAGCAGTTTATCTGACCAGGAGAAAATAAAGGGACAATGGCCATGGTATACGAAAAATCTATATAGAAGAGGCAAAAAAAAATAAAGAACTTTGAAGACGGTTCCTATGAGAAAGAACCTGTAAATCTTGAAAGCTAAGTGAAAGCTACCCTGAACATATTGGGAAGATACATCCCACGTAATTATTTTCTTGACTGAACGATGGAATGCTAGGGCTCCTACGAAATGTCTGTTTTCAGATCTTATTTTGTCT
Source organism: Carollia perspicillata (assembly GCA_004027735.1). Lineage (NCBI taxonomy): Eukaryota > Metazoa > Chordata > Mammalia > Chiroptera > Phyllostomidae > Carollia > Carollia perspicillata. Next base: position 5,983 of record PVKM010038810.1, on the reverse strand, counting down.
AATGTGTCTTTTAGATCAGTGGTTCTCAGCTGCGATACTTTTGCTTGACTGTAAGAGAAATTATGAAGAGGCTGTCTTAGTGTTTGGTCTATTATAACACAAATACTATGGACTGGTGGCTTATATGACAAACATTTATTTCTCACAGTTCTGGAGGCTGGGAAGTCTGAGATCAAGGTGCCAGTAAGATCTTGTTTGCTGAGGTCCCACTTCCTGGTGGGAAGTGGTCCCACTACATGGCTGACGTGTCTCATTGTGTCCTCACATGACGGAAGGTGCAAAGGAGCTCTCTGGGTTCTCTTTACAAGGATACCTAGTCACTTCCCAGATGCCTGTTATCACCCTGGGGTTAAAATTTCAACATATGAATTTTGGGAGGGGTACAAACATTTAGTCTATAATAAAGGCAAAGTTTATTTTTAGCACTTTTAGACTTTCTGGTGCTTCTGGTCACTGGGCCCAAAGCTTCACGTTTTCTTTTATAAAACTTTTAAATTTGATTTTAGAGAGAGAGAGGAAAAGGGGTGGAGAGAAAGAGAGAGAGAGAGAGAGAGAGAGAGAGAGAGGAAGAGAGAAACCATCAATTTGTTGTTACACTTATATATGCAATTGTTGGTTGCTTCTTGTATGTGCCCTGACTGGAGGTTGAACCTGCAACTATGGTGTATTAGGATCAGGCTCTAACCAGCTGAGCTACCTGGCCAGGGTGCTTCTCAACATTTTTATTAGAACCCACCTACCAAGTTTAGCTCACTGGAGGGACTTCTATTCACCACTGTCTTTCAGGGTCTCTCCTCAGTGGGGCTGTACTATGGCAGCAATATTTTCAGCAAAAATTACACTTTACTTCCTGAGTTGCCAAGAAGTTTTTTGAGGATCAGAGTTTATATTTTCCTCTAAGAAGAAGGCGTTTTTTAAAAGCTTGGACATTTTTAGAATATTTTTTGGAATAAATGCCCCATTCTTTTTCAAATGGTTTTATAAACAGTCATGTTTCCCTCAGTTATAGTTATGAAAGTATTACATTGCTTCTACTTATAGGCAGAGAAAATGGTCAGTAGTTTCAGTTTGAAACTCTTTAAAAAGATTTTGTTTAACAATTATTATGTAATAAAGAGCTTTCAAGCAAAAGTTCAATTCCAATCTGTGAAGCAATGAGTGTATAATAGATATTTTAAACAAAAAATTAAATTTGCAAAACAAGCTTAGCAAGCCTCTTGATTCACCAGCTACCTGAATATTCAAGTATCATTTACTGAAACATGTAATGTTTCTTTAATCTTTAGAAGTTCTTTAAAAACAGCAAACTGTGCACACAATGTAGTTGAAAATCCATAAATTTAAACTATGTAACTTCATGAACAGGGTGACTTTACTACTGTTTAGAAGATCTAGTGTTATATAAATGTACTCTTGAAACCTATATGATCCTATAAACCAATGTCACCTCAATAAATTTAATAGAAAAAATAATTTGTGTGTGATTATGTTACCTTAGTAGTAAGGAAAGGAGAGTCAGTGTCAGAATATTGTTATGATTGTCTCTCTTTTCATATGAGAGTCACATTCAAAATGTTTAGATAAAGAAAGTGAATGTTCCTCGTTGCTTTGTACTATAAATTAGAGGTCATTTGGTACATGTTACCATGACTGGTCTTAATTCTGTCATTATTAAACTTTGTCTTCCTAAGCAAGACAGCATCGAGTTAACCATGATCCTCTGAATTGATCAGAGAGTCGATAATCTGAAGAGGGGAACAAGCCCGTCGGGGAAAGCCGGGGCTGTGAGACAGCTGGCAGGAGGCCAGAGGGAGGAGAGAACTGTAAGGGGACTCAGCCCCGCTCAGGAGACGTGACCAGTCTGGGCTCCTTTTTAACTCTGACGAAGAGACTCTGAGACTGATACTGGACTCCACTCTTAAGACTTTCTTCTTGTTATTAAAAAAAGGTTTTTGACTGCTCTTAAATGTCACAGGTACATTTCTTTTAAGCTTTTACTACTCAAAATGTGGCCTGAGTACCTGCAGCAATGGCATCATTTGGATGCTTGTTAGGAGTTACAGAATCTCACATCATAGGAAACAGAATTTGCAGTTTAACATGATCTCCAGGTGATCTGAATGCATATTAACATTTGAGAAGCACTGGTCTGTCTGTCTCCTTTTCCCTCATATTTTCCTTTTCATTTTTTCAGTAGTATCTTCTAGCTCTTCTAGTGGGTTAAAATTTTTAGCAAACACATTTTAGCTTTCCAAGGCAGTTTTTAAAATTCACTGAATGTTCCATTGGCATAAAAAACTATTCTAATCTTTAAAAAAAGATACAATTTACCTACAAAGTTATATTCATTTCTGGTGTGCCACATAATGATTCGATATTTGTATATATTGCAAATGATCACCACAGTAAGTCTAGTTACCATCTATCACCAGACATACAGATATTTTTCTTGTCATGAGAACTTTTAAGATTTACCCTCTTAGCAACTTTCAAATATATAGTCCACTATTATTAACCATAGTCGCCATGCTGAACATTACATTCTCATGACTTATTTTACAGCTGGAAGTGTCTACCTTTTAACGATCTACACCTATTTTGTTCCTCTCATCCTCCCCACCCCAGACCTCTGGCAGCCACTAATCTATAATCTGTTCTCGGTATCTATGAAGTAGTTTTTTTATTTCACTTATGAGTAAGATCATACGGTATTTATCTTTCTCTGTCTGTCAAGACATGGAAGCAACCTATGCTAATCTTATAGGTACACTGTGTTGTGCATTCTTAGATTCTTAGAATCTTAATTAGGATAAAAATTAAGTTGTTTGTGATTGTTTTGAATTATCAACAGTTTTGGGTCAGCTGTTCTATTTGTTTGCCTTTGGTTTTTGGTTTTGTGTGCTTTCCCCCAGATCTCGGAGATTCCTGTTTGTGTGCTCACATTCATGGGGAAGGTGCAGGTGAAGTCTGGAGTGCTGCTCTTATGCCCTTTGTATTAGGCAGAGAGGAGAGGCCTTCAGGACACTTGCAGGAACCATTTCCGAAAGGATATGGAATTTATTCTGATGGCCCTGAGGTAGAGGATTGGTTTCTTTAGAGCAGATGTTATATCTTGTGAATAGATGCAAACTCAGTGGAGGGCCAAAATATTTGGCAGTAGAGAGGGAAAGCAGGAGAGGAGTGATTGTATAGACAGGTGTGAATCCTGTAGATTTCTCCTCCTTCTTCCATTGCCATCCTCTACCTCCTGCTTTGGCTTTCCTGGGTCTCTTCTGGGCTTCCTTAGAAGGACCAGGGGCCATTTCTGCAGTAGGCTTTGCTGTGACCTTTCTGGATTGTTGCTTTCTCTTTCCAACTTCCAGAAAAATTGTTAATATCTCTACTCTGCTCAGTGAAAGTTCTTTTTCCTCTTAGTGTTCTTAGGATATTTTTGTCATTTTTATTTATTTATTTTTTTACTATCATGTCATTGGGAATTTTGCAGATTGAAAGTTAGATAAGTACATTTGATTTTTAATCTTTACTACAAGACTAAATATTTTGATGGTGACAGTATATTTTTATGCAGATTTTATCCTATATAACTCACTGAGTAAGAAGGGGAAGAGGAAAAGCAACAAGTAGAAAACTTATTTGAACAAATAAAGGAGAACTTCCCCAATCTGGCAAAGGAAATAGACTTCCAGGGGATCTAGGAAGCTCAGAGAGTCCCAAAGAAGTTGGACCCAAGGAGGAACACACCAAGGCACATCGTAATTACATTAGCCAAGATTAAAATGAAGGGGAGAATTCTAGAAGCAGCAAGAGATAAGGGGACAGACACCTACAAAGGAGTTCTCATCAGACTGTCAGCTGACTTCTCAAAAGAGACCTTACAGGCAAGAAGGGGCTGGAAAGAAGTATTCTAAGTCATGAAAGGCAAGGACCTACATCCAAGATTGCTCTATCCAGCAAAGCTATCATTTAGAATGGAAGGGCAGATAAAGTGCTTTCCAGATAAGATCAAGTTCAAGGAGTTCATCATCACCAAGCCCTTATTATATGAAATGTTAAAGGGACTTATCTAAGAAAAAGAAGATAAAAATATGAACAGTGAAAGGACAGCAGCAAACTCACAGTTATTAACAACCACATCTAAAACAATAGCAGACCAAGTGGGCACCTAAAACAGGAGCAAAGCCACAGAAATAGAGATCACCTGGAAAGTTAGCAACAGGGGAGTGGGAGGACCAGGGCTGGGAGAATGTACAGAGAATAAGTAGCATAGATGGTGGAGAGAAAATAGGGAGAGGGCAAGAGTAGTGTGGGAAATGTAGAAGCTAAAGAACTTATGACCCATGGACATGAACTAAAGGGGGGAGTGTGGGTGGGAGGGGGTGTGCAAGGTGGAAGGGAATGAAGGGGGGAAATGGGAGAACTGTAATAGCATAATCAATAAAATATATTTAAAAAAACTCACTGGGTAATCTTCTAGGAATTTTTCTAGCAATTATAACAAGTTCTGTATTGACATAATTTTCACATAATCACACATACCAAGAAAGAAACTACAGCTGATCCTGACCAGAATATCATACAATCAATACAGAGCAAAATTTTTTTATGCATGAGTGTGCATGCACACACTCATGCACACACGTGTACTTACACACACATACACTTTTCTGTGGGTAGGTGAACAGGTATAATACAAACTGGACACTGACACTTGGATGATAACAAAATGATCATGTTTTGAATTTTTATTTAAAGAAGTATTTTTATCATGTCTCAGAATAAACCTCTGGCTCCTGTTTTACAATGTCTAGAGTTGGTTTTATGTACTTTGACAGTCATTTTATATTGCTGATGTTATAATTTCTATTTCCATTGAGAAGTTGTGTGTAGGTGGGCTATTTACTCTTTTCAAGATATCGTCGCAATCCTAGTCTTATGCAAGGTAATTTTTTCCTTCTACCTTGTGGTCAATTCTCTGAGTGTCTTCATTCTTTTCTCCACCATTCATGTCTTTGGTGCTATTCATGTGGGCTTTTGTGAAAGCATCCTAGGGCATGTCAGAATGCTTTGACCAAGGCTCCATCATTTTCTCTCTACCTCTCTAAGGTTCCTTTAAGTTTCCCATAGCAAAAATATCTATACCTGTTTTGTCATCTACTTCATTTCTTCCTTTTTCTCCCTGGGGGTCAATTTTTATTGTCAGTGGGTAATATAATGCTAGATTTTTAGGCTTCTTTTAGATAGAAAAAAATAGCAATTCTGTTTCCTTATGTTAAAGCCAAACGTAAGTCTAATCAAAAATCATGGTCCTTAAGTAACTGTAAGTTATTTTACATGCAATGTGTTCATTTGCTATTATTTCCTGAACATTTACTATGCTAAGAGCACTAGGTTAGGTGTCAGGATTCAAAGTCGAATAAAACCTAGTTACTGTTCTACTATGGGTTTGTAATTAAGCATGTGTGGTGTATGAAAATGAATATGTAATTTATACACTTTTGTTAGAAATTTAACTATGGAATCCCATCCAAAATAGTATCATTGCTTCTATTATTATTGAATCCTTTAATGCTTTTAGTTTCTTTCCTTATGTTTACATAACTTTTGGTTTGCAACCTTGGGAGTTTCCCTGGGTAAAATCTGAAGCTGGCTCCCATACACAGAGGGCAAGGAGAAACTGAAGAAAGAGGTAGGCCACAGCAGATTGGTAGTGGCAAGTTTAATAAGGAAGGGAACTTATATATGAGGTTTGTTTTGGGAGGCCAGTAGACAAATAGATCACCACATCTGCCTGCCAGAATCTTAAAAGTTTTTATAGAGGCTTTAACAGGGTTAAATCAGGTATACAGTCCAGATGGCCTCAACAATATCTTCTCTGTCAAGGCTATGTCCTCCAAACTAAATTCTACTGTGGGAGTGGTAGGCAGAATGTACATCCAAGGACTGAGTGGGGGTTGAGAAGCTTCTGACTACCTGAGGCCAGCTC
>PVKM010038809.1:0-13970 GCA_004027735.1 Carollia perspicillata | reverse complement strand
TTTTTCTAGTTTCTTAAAATGGAAGCTTAGTTATTGATTTGAGACCTTTTTTGTCTTAATAAAAGCAGTTACTACTATGCACTGGTTTAGCTTCATTCCACGCATTTTGCTATTTCCATTTTCATTGAGTTCAAAATATTTTATTTCTCTTGGGGCTTCCCCTTAGAGACATGAACTGTTTGGAAGTCTGTTGTTTAATTTCCAAGTGTTTGGAAGTTTTGTTCATTTATTACTGATTTCTAGTTTATGGTCAGAGAACATACTTGTATGATTTAAGTTTCTTGTTTTTTCTTTAAGATTTTTTTATCTTTAGAGGGGGAAGGGAAGGAGAGAGGGAGAGAAGTATCAGTGTATGGTTGCCTCTCATGCATTCCCTGATGGGAACTGGCCTGCAACCCAGGCATGTGCCCTGACAGGGAATCGAACTGCGATCCTTTGATTTGTAGGCCCATGCTCAATCCACTGAGCTACACCCAGCCAGGGCTAAGTTAAGTTTCTTTAAAAAAAATTTTTTTTAGCTTTTATTCATTTATTTTTAGAAAGAGGAGACAGGAAGGAGAAAGGGAGAGAAACATTGATTGGTCGCCTTTCCTACTCATGCAGACTGGGGAGCAAACCGCATCCCAGGCATGTGCCCTGACTGGGGAGGGGGATCAAACTGACGTTTTGTTTTGCGGGATAATGTCCAGCCAAGTGAGCCACACTGGTCAGGGCAAGTTCTTCTACATTTTATTTTATGACCCAGGGTATGGTGTCTGTTGGTGAGAGTTCCATGTACACTGGAAAAGAATGCCTCTTCCCCAGTTTTAGGATGAAGTTTTTATGTCAAGTAGATCCAGTTGATTGTCAGTATCATCCAGTTCTTCCAAGTCCTTGCAGGCTTTCTGGTAGTGGTTCTGTAGATTACCGAGAGGCGTGTTCAAGTCTCTGGCTATAACTGAAGCTCTGTCCACTTTTCCTTTTACTGCTGTATTTTCAATCTCTGATGTTAGGTGCATACATATTTAGGAGTTTCATGTCCTCTTGGTGACTTGCTTATATCATTATTTATTGTCCCTCTCTATACCAGGCCATTTTGATTGCTTCTAAATCTACTTCGTTGAATTAATATTTAAAAGTTGACTTACTTAGTAATGTTTACTGTTTTTGGTTTATGAAAAATTACAGGTTTCACACAGAGTAAGCAGTAATGTATTTTGTAAAAATTACTGTTAGTATAAAATAGGGAAAATGAATCCTCGAGTGTTGATCCTGATGGTGGCACTAATTAATATGGCCAGGCTGTATCATACATACAATATATATAATGAGGTTAGTTTTATGGGAAATTATAGTTCCATGAATCCATTTAACCTTTTTTGGGAGGTGATGTTCAGAGCCTTTTGGGCAGAACTGCATGGACTTGATGTGACCTTGAGCTAATCACTTATCTTTTCTGTGGCTCTAGGTCATTTGTAAATGGGTTACAAATTGGGTTAACCTCATACCCTTTGGAGGATTATATGAGATGATTCGTGTAAAATATCTAACAGTAGTACCTGGTAGTAGAAACTTCATTGCTAACCATAAATATTAGATCAGAGATGTCCATTTTTTAGATAGTGTATTGCATAAATGGAAATACAGATAAGGTTCAGGTGCCTTTTTAAAAATAACACATGTGAAAGAGGGCTTATTAAATATCTAATCTGAGTTAAGGGCAAAAGGAGACTTAAGTTTTTCTTCATCAGTAATTCTTTGCAGTGCCCACTTCAGTTGGCTTAATTAAGCAGGAAGGGTTCAAAATTATATGTTGTTTTATTTCACTAATAATCACCAGTTGATCTAAACAAATTAACACAATACTTGCAAATTACCTGTTGTTATCAACCACTATTTGGAATGCTGTTTAATTAGGTGAGGGGGTGCGAACAGAAGAAGTTCAGGTGGGCTGGATCTAAGGCTGCAGTGGCATTAAGGTTGTCCATTAGTAGTGAGTCGAAGGGATAACCACAGTGCATAAAGGTCAATTTTAAGTGCACATTAAGCATATTTGTCGTCATGTGCCTATTTTAAAAAACCATGAGCATAACAGCCATAGTATTAAAGAGGTTTTTTTCTGCTACCATACATCTTCAGTGTTAAATTGAAACTAGTGCAGTAGAGACAGCTTTTTATTGTGGTTCTGCCATCACACTGCCAAAATAGTTTGTTGAATCAGAAGAGAAACAGGAAATGACCCAGCAAAGAAATGCATTTCAGTTACTTTATTAAAATGTATATCCCTCAGTACCAAAACATAACGGTAGTTGGTTAGGTTACCTGTGCCAACTCAAAATTAGCATGGATGTGATCAAAACGTTGAAATGTATCAGGCTTTTGGGAAAACTGAGGTTATCCACAAAACAGTGTTTACAAAGTATACTGTGGTTCTTTGGTTTACTTTCCAGTACGTATTTATTTATCCATAACACGATGTCAAAATTGGGTACAGTCATTCCGGATGGACTCAGGCTACACACTGCCCTGAGTAACCACTCACGACCCCCGACACTGCGGATCTATCTCCTCCTTACACGCGCCGACTGACTGGAAAATCCTGAACACCACCTCAGCGACGCTGTGACTGCGAAGATGCGTAGTTACTTACGACTCGCTGTTCACACCGTGGGGGAAATTAGTGAAAGTACATTCCCTTCTTGAAGAAAATTCTAAATTAGAAGCAATGGCAGTTTTATAAAACCAGTCCTTAGTAAAAACTTCTGGAGTGTTAAATCAGCAAGTTTTCAGAGTGATGTTAATTTGAGTCACTAATACAATAAAACTAATTTTCTCATTTGGACTACACTGAAACAGATTTTGTATAAAAAATTATTTTGTGGACACAAATTGCATCACCTGTTTTCTAGGAAAAACTTTAAAGATAAATTGATATGCCAAAATTGCTCCATGTGTAGTTTTGCTTTATATAAAATGCCCTCAAATTTAAATGTTAAGTCCCACGTAGCAATAAAGTACACATCTCTAGATAATCTATTATTTGCGTTACAGGTGCTAAGAAACCATTTTCACTGGTTAAAATAGTGACCCTTATTATACCTTAAAAGTGCATTTGTGAAATGTTGGTTTTGATGTAAACCTCATTAATCAAAATTTAAATTAAGTAGGCTTCCATTTTTAATACCACTGAAATAGACTGACCTAATATAGAAAGTTGGATCAATGTTAGGAATGAAGATTCACAGTTTACTTTACCAGACTTGTCATTCACATTTCACATTATGTTCTTGGCATTGTTCGTATGCCTCAGATTAATTCAAATTGAAGCATGACTCCACTAAAGCATAATGTTAGTCAGCCAGTTTTCCCAAGTCTGAGAACATCGATGCTAATCTACTTGTGATGTTTGAGGATGCACAGCTTAAATCCACTATAACATTATGGAATCCATACTTCAGGATCATGGAGAATGGCTTCATAGAAGAGCTTTTGTTGCTGTTAAAATCCTATATAAGCAAACAACAAAAACCAAGTTATCAGATGTCTGCCAAACATAAGTATTACAAACTGTTAAAAACGATTTGCTGCTTATAGCTAAGATTCATAGTCATGCCACATGTAGGTATGTTAAATGTTAGTATTTAGTTTTGAATAGGAAACAAATTACATTGCCACTGTGAGTTCAAGTTAGATGGCAAGACTGTATGTTGGTGACAATAAGGCGTGAACCTCCTTTCCAGTATTCAAACTGCTACATCAGCGATACAAACTACAGTGTGCCCTAGTGGTTTCCAAACACCCAGTGTGAAACCATCTGCCTGAACTTATCTTTTCTTTAGAAACAACGTCCAAGATCATGCTGATTTTGCTTATAAGCTAAAAGTCTTAGGTCGGTTCATTGGTGGTGCGGACTTTTGGTCCTGTGGTCCTTCTCAGGCTTGTCGAACTTTACATGAGCCAGAGCTTGAGTCGGCATAAAGCAAAATGATGTGCAATTAAAAATTACTGTTTAAATGCTACTTTTACAATTCAGGTTATTAAAGAGGATGCTGTTTTCTAAGCTGATAATTTAGTGGCTAATGTACATATCAAAGGTTGGCTACTTCCTTACTGTTAGGGTTACACCTTGAATGTAGTTAATGCACTAAAATATTATCTGACTAGACCAGTGATTTTCTGCTTGGCTAGTCGGACTCCATCTTGTTCATTTTGAAGGTAATTCAGATTATAATATTTGAGTTGTAGAAGAAAATTATAGCATTATAAAATTTTATATGGAGAATAACTACGAACCACATTTACCGATTAAGGAACCGTTTCAGGAATTGTTGGAAGGTGGCTTATTCTGTAGTAACTATGCCTCAACTGCCGCGCAGTTCGCCCAGAAACAATCCATTTCAACTTCTGAACGTTTGGTTTGGAGCATTTGTCTGATGAATATTCAGTTAAACACTTGGATACGAGCTCTTGCCAGAATGTCAAATCTCTGCCATTTATCTGTACATAAATTAAAAAAAAATTACTACTCAATTAAAAAAAGTCCTGTAGTATTTAACTGCAATAATAATTGCAATCTTGTGAACACGTCTTTCCTCATCAAAAACATTTAAAGATAAGCTACTTAAGTTTCAAACACGCGATGTCATTTTACTTCAGGAGATTGTACAAGTTGTTGAGTCTCCTTTACAGTGTTAACAGGAATGACCGGGGCATACCTTGGAATGTTTCTGAAGACATTCTACGTCTTCCATGAACTCTACACACTTCTGTGCTTGGATCTCCAGTGCGATGATGGACAATGCCAACACGGAAGGCTAAAAGAGATACATTTTAAAGTAAATGTTGGCCGTAAAAACAGGTGCATAAATAGGTTTACTCTTTATGTAAAATATTTACCTTCGCTTTAGAAAATATGATCCTGCAGTGGCATGCCTTAAGTTGAGCTTCTAATCTTTCAAAATTAAGGCAATTCCTCCTTTAAAAAATGAGATTAGTTTTATGTAGATAATTTCACATCTAGTCAAAAGACAACTTTTTGGAAAAACACTGAAGTCAATTTTAAGTTCATACACATTTATAGAAAATTATTTGAAGTCAACAAGTCCTCTTCCTTCAGAGACATTAACTCCTTAAAGATGGCATACATGAATTTTAGTGATTTAGGATCCACCCAAAAAAGTATCATGCTACAGTGACCAGGGTTTCTTTTTATTTGAATAAATCTATTTCTGCATCTACTGAATTTCCTTTTTCCATAAATCTGTTAGATCCTTACTTACTAGTTCTGTAAGTTAACTAGTCTGTAAACGGAAAATGTAATATAAATAATGGTTCAAGTGTCCTTTAGTCCCAAGAATTAGTCTTCACATAACTCCCAGAAGCTACTGACAACCGAAAGCCCCCCTCCTGCTAGACAGGGAAGTAAACTTCAGGGAGCTGCAGCTCCCTTGATAGGAATCTTCCCAGGACACTGAGTGTAAGCATCATCCAGACAATACAACTCCGATTTCCAAATGTCCCTGGTTCTGAACAAAGATCACTGACCTTTCGAACGGTAAGTTCTCTTGAATGAGTGAATAATAGAGTTGCAGAAACTGAAAGGCAGTAGTAGCTTTGACTTTCCAGCACACCTTCTCCAACACAATCTTTTCCATTCTCATGAGGTCTGAGACCGTGAACCTGTACTGGCTTATTCGGATCAAATCACTGGCCAAGGGGACATTCCTTTCCTCTTCTATGGACTTTACAGCCAGGTAGAAGCAGCTCAATCCAACACACCCAAGGTGTTTGGGCTGTACCTAAAAAGACAAGCCCATGTCTTCATTTCAATTAAAAAAAAAAAAAGACAATCTAGAACACACACCCACCATCAGGAAATGTGTCTTTGCAGTATATTTGTTAACAGAAGGAATTAAAAAGATCAGCTGTGGCCTCTCAACCCTTTGTGCCCCACTTGGCACCAATTTTGGAGTAACTGGACTAAGTTGTAGTATAATGTTGGGGTTCAGCACATAAAAATTCTTACTTTTTAGAAAATCACTCTAGAATGAACTATAAGCACAGTGTTGTAGTTGGATCAAATAAGTTAACTGGTCAAAGGCTTAGATGAGGACTGAAACAGCATATGCACAAAATTTCTTCCCAGGATGCTGTGTTTTTCCAGGCTGCTTTCTTTGTAGTACCACATGTAAATTAGCTTTAAAATACTATAGCAGAAATGTAACTTTCACTCTGCCTGTAAAGCTCTACTACCAAGCTCTTTTTTTTATTCGTCATTTTCTGAATGTCTACCATGTGAGACAGTCAAAATTCTACCCACTCCTAGGTTGCAGCCCAAAAAAAAACCTTTAAGAAGCCTTTACCAGTGTTTGTGTTCTTCTCCTCTTGGAACCCTTCCAGCAATGTCTTTATGCCTCTTTGGAGGCATAATGTAATTACATTTCTTATGTTCTGTATTGTAGGGTAGTTACTGGCACAAACATTCCCACAGAAGACTGTAATATACTTAAGGGACAGATGTTTTTATTCTGTGCAACATTTATACATTCAAAGGTGATGCCTGCGCATGCTGTCTGTCTAAAGAGTCGTTTAATTAGTCTGTTGAACAAATTTCTTGAACCATCTAATTGAACAAATCCAGTATTGAGTTCCTCCTCTCTAGGATACATCGTGTTAGGTACCGAGGACTAAAAGATGAGCTTTATTTCAATTGTCAGATAATGTCATTATCCACCAATGGCCAATGGCACAGAGAAGGCAGATGTATTTGTAACAGCAAATCGAGCTCTGAAAGATACACTGACGTCCTGCTTATCCAACATAGGAAATAATATAAATGCTTCTCCACCAGAAGATACTCTATTGTATGCACGCAGAGGCTGGAAATGTCAAACTTATGCCAGACTTGAGTATGTCTGAGGCTAAAACAATGAGAATTTTATCCTTGAATGGAGATCTATATACTCTATTGACCAAGTGATTGATGGGATTAGAAGGGGAAAAAACCCACCCTCTCATTCTTAATCACAACCTAGCATTTTGCTGCTAACACATTTTTAATATTTAAAGAGTACATAAATGGAAACACCCAACCTATTAAAGATTTTTAATACCAACAGCCAACTCTCCTACTGGAAAACTGCAATTAATTATTTGATAGTGGATTATTTTTCAGTGTGAAATGTTTAATAAAGAATGCATTATTCTTGATTATAATAAGAAAGAGTATTCATCAAACCTGTAGTATGGCCTATCTGCTTAAAATAAAAAAGGTCAAGTTTATGAATACCAACCCAAAGCTATTGATCTGCAAACCACATTGAGCCAAATGAAGAAAAACTCAGGGTAATGTAACTTGAAACATACCTTCATTTTGGACAGGAATCTGTCCAGTAAATTCACAGCTAGCGAAAACGTCTCTGTGTCGAAGCCAAAGAACTGAGTGAGGCTAAGAAGATCTTTCACTTCAAAGTCCCTCAGTCTTGCAGTCATCCTGAGGCCTTTATCGTGTGCAGATTCAATTAGTCTCAAGCCACAGACCTTTGGCTGACATTTCGGCTCCTGTTCCAACAGTGCATTCAGCTGGTGTAGCAGTTTCTGGGAGTCGGTTGTGGTGAGTACCTCTATCATCTATATATAGAACAAAGCCCAGAAAGGATAAGAATAGCCAGCGCTTCCCGCATTGTCTTGTGCCAAGTGCTTGATACCGTGTTTCCCCTCCCCCAACGGGGCTATGAATCTAAGTCCCAGCAGAGAGCCATCTGTTATGCCCACCCTCCCCCTAACCAGTTGGTCACACCCTAAATGGTGAGTTCCTAGACAATAAGCCCAGGTCTTACTTCTTTTTAAAAAATTGCAAATCTTCCAAGAAACACCTGTCAAGTCATTCACTGTCAAGAGATTACTAAGCATTGTAAGAGAGGACACGAAAACTCTGAGATTAGATGGCTGTCATACATTAACAATGTAAACTGCTCAAGTTAGATAATTTTGCTTAGTCCTTGGCTCCTTATCTGTAAAGTGGGCATGAGGTTATTACCTACCTCACTTGATGTGTGGAATCTAAGAGGTCACCTGGGTATAGAGCCTAGCGCATACAGAAGGTACCTAATTAACCCTGGACACCATTAATGAGCTTATTTCTACCTCTGTAAAATGATGCAACAATATCTGTCTCTCTGGCTTCGAAGACTGAACAAGAAGACTCCTGCACAGTTTGGCACACGACGCTCAATGATTGTGAACCTTCACTGGTGTTGGGAAAGGAAGCTTAAAGGCTGTTATGGGAGCACGTGGAGGGACGGGAGGCTAATCTAGCCTGCGAGGGGAACGTGCAATTTTATCACTTGTTAATACTGCACATTTGTATGTCCCGGGGAACATGCTACGCCCTGGGCACACACACGGCCCCTCCCCACACAACTGAAAGACCAAGAGTCATCTGTTCTCTTACTTGCTGGAGGAGGACATTTAGGGTTGGGCAGCAACTAACTTTATGGGTTCAGCTCCTTTGACCCCGTGCTCTTGTCCCCGGGACCCGCCCGCCTGCGGACCCTTAGACTCCTCTGACCTGAGACAGGTCGGATCTGGCCCCGCCCCCCCAGGCTCAGACTAGCCCTGACTTGTTGCTGACCGCAGCGGGATCGCTAATCCAGGAACGGGGCGCGGGCCAGACTCACCCTGACCCGGCACCCCCCACCTTTCCCCCTACACGCCTGCCTAGGCCACCCCCGCGGTACCCCCAGCTCACCTTGGTCGCGAGTGCGGCTCTTTGGCTGTAATCACCCTCCCCGGGCCTGCTCTCACCTCAGCCCACGATGTCAGATCCGAGAGGCCTAGGAGGCGAGGGGACTCGTGGGCAAGAGGGGAGAGGCCCGGGGAGGGGGAGCTGTCCTGGGTGGAGGGCTCCGCAGTGCCTCACAGACGACACCGACCTCCTCGGGGTCAGCTCGGAGCCGAAGGGAGGCGGACCGGGCCCCCGAGTCCTATATTGGAGGGCGGGGCCTTCCTGCAAAGGGAAAGGGGGGTATTTTCACCGCTAATTGGTGTAGTTCATTTGATGGATGGCCCCTGCGGACCAAAGAGGGCTGATCTGTAGAGAAGGCGTCAAGTTCTCCGCCCCTTGAGACCACGCCCCCTACCTGTAAGCGTCTCTCATTGGAGAATTTTCCAATGTGTCAGTGGAGAGGAGGGCGAACGAAATGCTGCACCCACCAACCCTGGCCCCGGTAAGGTGTCTGCTGTCCGCTGGGGGCCGGATTGGCCGCGATATCTTTCCAGAATGTACCGGGACTTTTTGTTTGGTGCAGTTTAGTAGAGCGTCTCTGCCCCTTTTTTCTGAAAGCACCGTGGCTAGTTACCAAAAAAAAAAAAAGAAAAAAAAAGAAAAAAGAAAAGCCTATATTTGCATTAGAGATGGAGAGGTGGTGGAGATCTTTCTTTGTGAGCTTTGAAAGTCAATGGATCCTTGCCTTGCTTTGCTTTTCGTATAATTTGTCAAAGAGCGGAGTTGGGCTATGTAAATTCTTGGTCTTACACCAATTTTGTGAATTTGATGTTTTACCCAATTGAAATAGAAAAGTTGGTAGTTTTTCCGTGCCTTGAAGTGACAAGCGTGCGGTTGACTCTTAAGAGGACTACAGAGGCAAAATAATTGTTGTGACTGTGAATCTCAGTTCACAGATCTGTGTGGGAAGCAATATTATTCTCTTTATTTACTGGAAATGAACTTGAAATCTAATTATGAATCTTCGCCAGGTTAGTGGGCAAATTATGAGTTTGAAGCCACCAAACACCCTCCTTCCCCTCTCTCTCTCCCAGATTGTCACAAATGAGACCCATCTGCAGTAAAAGGACTGGTGAGCAAGGAGTCATTTAACAGTTTTCATGGCTTGTTCTTGAATGTTTCTATTCTCAGAGCCTCTTCCTAGTTAGCAGCTATGTGGGCTTTGAAAAAGGGAAAATCTAGAACACTTGCTGGCATCTCTGCCATGTGCTTCCCTGGGTCAATGCCACAGAACCAAGTCCTGAAATGGGGGCAGAGTTGTGGGGAGGAAGAGGAAGGGAAAACTGGGGAGAAAAAGTTAAAAACTGGGGAGCAAAATAAAACTTCAGCCACATGATCAGGTCAGTTTGATCAATTGGCCTTGCAAGTGGGAAAGTGGCCTTGGTTCTCCTTGAAGATAAACTTATGGATAGAAGTGGGCAATGTAGAACCTTTACAGTAATTTGTGAGTTTACAAATATGTGTTTCTCCATTTGGCTTTCAGTGACAAAATTAGAACTATATATACACAGGCACTCATTTACTAATATCTATTGAACACATCAGATGTGCCAACGGAGAAAATGTACTGGTTCCTGTCCTCGTGAACCATGTGGTCTTGTGAACAATATAAACACATAGACTTTGGAATAAGACAGACTTTTCTGACTCATTTTCAAATCGCAGGCTACCGAGTAGAAAAAAATTTTCTCAAAAAATGGGAAGTAAAAGGTTTTAGTCACCTGATTACTGAGAAGATTAAATAATGCAAAGTACATAAAACTAGAGGTACTGCTCAGAACACAGTGCTGGACAGATTCTCAAATGACTAACATTTCTTTTGAAACGTCTTGTTTAAACACACATGTGATTGTGTTTCCTCTATTGTCAGACTTAGTCTTCTATTCTCAGCCTGGAATCAGAGTATTAGAATTATTTATTTAGCACTAATAACATCTAAGTTGCATATATTAATTTTTATACTTTATTTATACTTGAAATTTTCGTGTGAAGTTTTAGATCATATATCATTGTCGATGTAATTAAATTGTTTTCTCTCACACCAGGATCTTGTTATTACTTTGTATTAAAATCTGAAATTCTGTATATCAAAAAAATGGTTTCAATAGCACTACGGAAAAATTGATTAAGTCAAATGAACATTCTTTACCTTTTCTCTTTCCCCTCATGCCCACTGTCATTTTTGTTCCATAAAATTTGAATACAGACTATCATTTAAATAATTTAAAAGACCTAATTAGCGAAATGCACAAATGTAAGACTCAATGATGACTTTCATAAAGGAAAGAAACGAGCTTTACATTTACTATGACTTTATTTTTAAAGATGTATAGATTTAGTAGTGATTTTTTTTCTGAGCATTTGTGCAAATGACTGATCTCTAGGGTATTTTCTAGGTTCAATGCCATGTGCAGCTGCCATCTTCATACTCTTCTCCATCAACAGCAGTTAAGTGCACCAAGAACCAAAGCTCAAAAGAAAATGGCCTTGAGACTGGGTAAGACTCCCAGACATTAACAGGAGGATTTAATAATAGTCTGTACATTATAGACTGCAGAAATGCCTTTGAGCAATACAAATTAAAACAAGCAGGTGTGGACCCTGGCCAGTGTAGCTCAGCTGGTTGGAGTGCATCCTGGAAGCCAAGAGGTGGCAGGTCAGGGCACAAGCCTGAGTTGTGGGCGTGGTCCCCAGTCAGGACCTGCCAGAGGCAACGGATTGATATTGCTCTCTCACCTCCATGTTTCTCTCTCCCTCTCCCTCCCCTTCTCTCTAAAATCAATAAAGATGTATTCAGGTAAGGATTAAAAAGAAAACAAAGACAAGAAACAAGCAGGTGTTAGCAGTGGTGGTGTGTCACGCCCTGCCTGGACTCATAGGGAAATTCCTCACTGATCACGTTTGCATCCTGGAGATGGGAGGAGACTTTGCACTTCACCCCCTGTTCAGGCTCCCTGATCAATGTGCGGAAGTTTTGGACGTAGGCGTGGCCAGCCGTGAGGAAGGCTGGGAAAGTAAGGATCAAAAAGACCTCAGCTGCGTCCCTTCCCTCTACTTCGTCATCCTTCCTGGAATTACTTATTACAGACCCCTGTCACCTGTCCGACTCTTCTCCACTGTGTCTGCTCTGTCTTATTCATTTGAAGAGAAGCTGCTTGGCCGTGGCTCGTTTAGGGCTTTGTTAGCCCCTGGACTTATGTATAGTCTGGGTGTTGGTAGGGAGGCAGGGAGAAGGATACATAGAAAAACTATGTATCCTTGCCACTGGTAGATCCCAGCTACCTCAGATACAGGAACCCCTCCCAATTAATTGAGGCTTTACTATATTCCATGAAAAGCTAAACTTTGTCAAGTAAATCCCTGCTACATAAAGACGCTGGGAGATGTTAGGGAGAGTACTCCCACTCTCTAGACTTTAGTCTAATGGCCATAAATTCTGCTGAGTGCAGTGCTCAAAGCCAAGGTCAGCCAATAATAAAAAGGCTTTGCATTTGTGTTATATTTCCCATGTGCCAGTCTATATCCTGAACTTGAACATGCATGGTCTTATTTAATCCTCTAACAACTCTGATATTGTTACTATTATCTCTACAAAAATGAGAGATATTTTGTATATATCCGACTTTAAATCAAAAAGAGTTAAATAATCACAGGAAAGAGCCATCGGGGAGAAGGAAGTGTCTGACTATAGGAACAATCCAAGTCCCCATGTGACACTAGTCAATTTACATTGGGTCTGCTGTATTGCTACAGAAGTTTCTAGTCAAATACTCACAGGCTACAATGGGAGAAAACATAAAGGAGCAGAAATCTCGTGTATTTAGCCTTCTTAAAATTCTTTGAATGGATGTAAAGAAATATTACTAAATCCTTTGTAAATGTTTATATTTCCTACATCGATTTTATATTCATAATATCCAGTTTCAAATTAAACGGACTCTTTTTGATTTAAAATATTCTGCCTTGTCAAGTTTAGAAGTTTTATATCAGAACTGACATAAGCATAATAATAAAACATGATTTTTTTGTACCCATATGTAGTTAAAATATGATGGAATGAGGCACCATTTGCTCAAGACTTCTTAAAATATCTAGCTGTTGTTGGAAGTCACCCATGCATAGATTCAGCTCACATAGAACAAACGCTTTAAGACAGACTATGGAAGTTTCTATTTTTAATGGAAATATACATATATGGAATAAAAATGGAATTGTCTTCTGGAAGGCGGCCCCTTGTAGTACAGGCTTCCCCCTCTAGGCGAGTGTTCTAGGAACCCATCTGTGTCCGTGCGCCAGCTGGTGGTGGTATGAGACACAGCTGGTGATGGTATGAGACACAGCTGGTGGTGGTATGAGACACAGTGTTCACTTTCAGTGCATTGTTTTTGAAGACTTGACGCATTTGCGCATTTTGCGATGGGTGATTCACAAGTGCACCTGCCCACACCGCACAGCGTGTTGAGCAGTTTTTGACCAGAAACAGCTCGACCTCCGTGCCCTACCCTGCCTGTTCACCTGACCTCACCCCAAGCAACTTTTTTCATTTCCTTGGGTTAAAAAAGCCTTCAAAGGGATACGTTCTGGTGACGTGGAAGAGGTGAAAGAAAAAAACAGCAGAAGCACTAAAAGTCATCAAAATTGATTAGTTCAAATACTTACTGAGCAGTGGAAACCCATCTCGATAGGCCCATCAAATGGAGAGTATTTTGAAAGTGACTGAGCTTTAAATATGTAAGAAAAATATGCAGTTTTTAATAAGCAGATTCCAGTTTTGGGGGGTCCCCCTTGATATTTACATCAGGCAACAATACTTGCAGTCTGTATGAGCATTACAATACTTGGATGTAATAAATAACACTGCCAAGTAGCCTTGAAACAGCTTTTCAGATAAGAAATCTCTAGTCACTCCTGGCCTCGTGGAAGAACTTTTAATGACCACAGGCAGCAGTTAGGTTGAGACACCAAAGGTTAGGTTACCGTTTGGATGTCAGTTTTCTCAGTTATTAGTTCAGACTCACTGCTTTTGTATTTTAGTCCTGCCTACAACATGCAGTTTTGCTTTCTGAGGTTTCAGTTAGGGTCTGAAAATATTAAATGGAAAATCTCAGCAATAAACAATTCACAAGTTTTAAATTGTGCACTGTTTGGAGTAGTATGAGGAACTCTTGCAAGTCCCACTCCTGCCAGCCCTGGATGTGAATCCTGC
>PVKM010038808.1:0-13989 GCA_004027735.1 Carollia perspicillata | reverse complement strand
AGACAAATGAGTGTGTACTAGTCCCTGCAATGTATAAATTCATAGGGTGGAAAAAAAATGCCTGACCTTTTTTAATTCAAGTCAATGGATGATTTTAGCAAATCTTTTAGCTTGTCAGAATTATGCAGTATAAAACTGACTGTGCCAAGTATTGAAATTTAGTCTCAGAGAAGTTATGTTGTATCTGGGACTAAATCTGCAGGTTTCTACTGTTAGTTGTTGAATGGATCGATATACCACCACTGAATGCAAATGCTTTGGATATTGCCTTCCTCTGACTTTTAGAATTTTTCTAAAATTATAGAGATTATAAATTATAAAAATTAAAATTTTTAAAAACTATGAAGTTTATTTACTTCTTTGCTTATATTTGTAGTCTTATTTGCCTTTCAGACATATGTAGGATGGTGGATAAAATCTTAAAATTTTTGGTTATTTACAGATACAAACTTTGATTTCACTACTTACTAACTGTACACGTTTGATCAGGTTACCTCACTTGCATAAGCATTATTACTTATTGTGTAAAAATATATGTATTACTCCTGTGAGTTTCTTAATCCATAAAATGAAAATAAGAACAGCTTAACAGTTGTTGAATGAGTCAAGCAGATAAGGTATGTGCAAGCAAATAATACCACTGTCTCTGTCACAGAATATATATCTAAGTATTTTATTTCTTCCCTTCCTTTTTCTCATCTTTTTCAGGGTATAGCTAAAATAAGCATGTGTCATTTGTCTTTATTGCATGCTAGTTAAATAAGTGATCTCAACTGGGGAGATATTTTTTCTGCAGGGGATATTTGAAGGTGTCTACAGTTATTTTTGGTTGTTGTAATAGGAGAAGGGGATACGACTACTGGTGCCTAGGAAGTAGAAGCCAGATATGCTGTGAAATAACCCACAATGCACAGGGCAGCTACCTCTAACAGAGATTTATGCAGCTCAAAATACCAACAGTGCAGATCAAAATCATCTATGATTACTGACTAGATGTATGCACCATCTTTTGATATGCAGTTTATTTAAAAGAGATTTGGAATTGAAAAAAATCATCAAAATCCAAATCACCCTTAATATCAATAATATTTATTGACAACTTTATGCTAAATATGTATGCATACAAATATGTATGAATATGTACATATATTCCAATATAAGCATACATCTATGTATACATGTACATGTTTTAGATGATATTTTCTCATTTTATTCTATACCTTTCAATAGAGTCATTTATTTTTTATTCATTTTTGAGGGGCTTAATCATGTAATGTAACCTGACTCAAGAACATGCAGCTAATAACTGGTAATGACCAATATGATCGGGACCAATATAATTTGGCTACCGAATCCAAAACCTATGCATTAAAGCCCTAAGAAGTTTGACCCTGCAACTTAATGATTTGGATCTCAGACTAAGAATTTAATCTTCTTGAGTTATTACATAAAAAGAAAAATGCTAAATTTATATTTCCATCTATGCTATAGAATCAGTGAGAGCATCCAAGAGATGAATTCAATGAAAACACTGTAAAATTTTAAAGTACTATAAAATGCTAGCTGCTATGCATACTGATTGACAGATTTGTCTCATCCCTGAGTATGCTGGGGGAATTTCAGCTTTATGATGGTGGCACAATATTCTGTTGGTTGCTCCATATAGGAAGGGAGCTAAATGAACATAAAATTTCTGTCCTTTTGAGACCCAGCTTCTGTTGGGATAAGTGCTATTTCTGACAAATCATTAATAATAGGAAGACAAAATATACCTGTATCCAGCGTTTCCTCCAAAACTTCAATCTCTTGTGTATACTGATGGGGCTAGGGATGATGGAACTGAAATAGTTGATGCCAGAGAAAAAGTTGGGTAGCTTTTCCACACAATTTTTATTTCATATTTTTTGTAAAAAATTAATCCAAGAACTATCAACAAATACTGAGACTCTACTCACAGAGACAAATGTAACATGTGTGAGTGCTCCTAAAAGAAGCCTCTATTTCTATGAAGGTTTCAAACTACATTAATACCAGTTCAAATAAAATGCCAGTACTAATTATACATTTTACACAGCAAAAATGGATGTATTTGGTCTTTATAAGATAACTAACTGTTTATAGTATTTTTCTTAGTTATTTTCTCCATGGTGTAATATTTTCCCCTTATATTGATCAGGACAATTAACTTTCAGAAAGATGCTTCACTTAACATTCTTATTGATTAAAATGTAATATAATGATATTCATTATTCATTTACTAAGCAGTTATATCAGTCAATCATTTAACACATGCTTATGAAATAAATGCTTATTACTGTTCAAGGACATGTAGAAATAAAACAAAGTTTTCTTTCTGAAAATAAAATGGAAATAAATGATTTAATAATCTTTCATATTTTTTCAAGGAAGTTCAAAGCTGAACTCAAAGCTTATTACAGCCACTTTGTAGGTTTATAAGATCCTCACATTTGAGTTATTTACTGAGGCACCACCGCTCCTTTCTTCTTTATTCTCTGCTAGATTCTTGTGTTTCACTCATACTCTGTGGGGTCAGGAATGTGACAGTCTGATAAGAGTCCATTTTTATCAATTGAGTCTTACAGTAGTATTCATATGCAAGATTAAAATTGGATTCATATCTTTTTATCCTCAGCGTAGGACATTTTGTTTTCATTGGTTTTAGAGAGAGAGGAAGAGAGAGACAGAAAGCAGAGAGAAACATCAATGTGAGAGAGAAGCATTGATTGGTTGCCTTCTTGTATGCACCCCACTGGGGAATGAACCTGCAGTGTGGGCATGTGCCCTGACTGAGAATTTTTTATCTACAGGACGATGCTCCAACCAACTGAACTACCTGGCTGGGGCTTACATTTTATTCATATTGAACCTATATACCTAGGCCTATAACCAATGCATATTCATGAAATCAATGTCCAAAGAAAAATAAAAAACTTCAAAATATCCCTTGGAACATGACTCAGATTCTTTACAGAATAAGAAACAGTATAAATAAATCAAATACAAATGTACTAAATTATTATTATTAATATTTCATTATTTCAGTGGCTACCCACAATGGTCATTGAGGCTGTCTGACAACATCCATTCTGCTGCTCCTCCAGAGTGACACTTTCATGGAGTTTGATTGTAGTTATGCCAGGGTGAACCTCGATTGACCAAAATGTAGACTTTGTTCATTCTTGGCACAATGAAAGATTCAAGTAGCCCATTCTGTCATTGAACACAGACATATACTGACTTAGTTGCATGTTTGTATGTCTCTCTTAAATGCACATATATGACTGAATATGCAAATACACAAACAGAAAGAGAGATGGGTGGAGAGAGTGATAGATAGAAGTTCTCAACAATATCTAGTCATTCATAGAAGGTTACCAGAATAGAAATGTTTTATATTATATCTCTTCACAAAGCACTTTCACATAAGTATTATCTAATCTCCATAGTACACCTATAAGGTGTAAGTCTTAAATATTATTCCATTTTACAATTGAGTACATTGAAATCTCAAAGAGTTTTCTGTGTTTTATCCCATGATACAAATAGTTGACCACTTGAGGACCACCCACCACAGGGTGGTAGTTGAGCACAGACAGTAAATGAACAGAAACTTCAGAAAGAGAGAGCCCAGCATACAACAGTTCTTGGAGGAGTCTGAGACTGATAGAGAAGCAGAATAACTCTTTACATGGGGAACAATAAAAACAACCAGAAACTAGAAACAGAGAAGACATCCTGGAGCTGAACCAATATTTGATTCCAGAATCCCTTACTTTACTCTCTCAGACACTGCTTTCATTAACCCCTAATAAATGTCCCCAATACCAAGGAAGTAAGAATTAGACACCAACCAAAATTAAATCTGTACAACTACTTGTGGGCTTTTGTTGTTGTTGTTGTTACAAGGCTAAAGATCACTTTATTGCCCATATGCACAGATTGTCCTTGGTTGTTTTCACTTTTGTTAATTTTTCAGGCACTCAGCAGAGCCTCCTTTTGGTGAATGGATTTATGATGCTGGGAAGGCTCTTCGAATGAGAAAATTACTAAGGCATGGAAACCCAAGAAGAGCTTGTGCCTTTCCAGAAAATTAGTTTTGAACAGAATAATACGTCAATGAAAGAGCAAATCTTACATATCACACAATTTATCAACAGTTTCTCTAAGATTCTCTCTGTGCTAAAAGAGAACTTTCCATAGAGAACAAACATGAACAAAGTAAGAGAATTTATATTTTTTGGCTATTATGAGGGCTAAAATACCTTTTAAAGTACATGCCAAACTAGAACTATCAATTTGTTTTTTACCAGTCATTATGGGATAGCCTTTCACCATTTTTTTAAATGTTCACTGAAAAGACAATATTTAATATGACTTCATCACTAATATATATATCCCTCTGTTGCAGAAGTATCTAAAAATAAATCTTTCCTTTTCCTTTTCCTATCTATCCCTCAATCAAAAAATACCTAGTACTATTCCTTACAGTTCTAAAATCAACCACACCATGAAAATCAACCACACCAAGAAGCATATTGGGAGGGACTGAAAAATATTTGACTCAATTTCAAAATAATTTTCTTTTTGCTCAGACTGGTACCCCATTTTCCTGGCCTTTCCTTGTTCCCAACATTTTTTATTTTCTCCTTCTTAGATGTTTATATGTCTCACCTGGTACTACCCACTAGTGGCAGTGGTCTCCTCTGATTGCATGACCTGTAGCTGACCATGCAGACACCAAGCCACTCATTTTATTGTACAACCAACTGCTACCAAGGCACCATCAAGATAAAATTCCCCAGTTTAGCTGGTCCTTAAGCTTTACTTTACCAAAAACTCAATGGAAACCATGGTATAAAGATTGGATGTATTTCTGGAATATTAGGAGTAATGCCTTAGGTTCTTCATAAAGGGTGTTGAGAACAACACCCTTGTCAAATGTTTTGCACATAGTCATATTCTGAAATTTTTGGATTAGAAATCAACAGGCATTTACAGATCTTAGAGCAATATGTGTTCTATTTTATAAAGATGACCAGAAGCACAGGGTGTAAAAGGATGGTCAATAGTATCAAATATTTGAGACTGTACGGCTTTGAATCAAATTTTCAGGTCTAAGAACAAACAATATTGCCCATGATGACAGATGCTACAAATATACAGAGTGATATGAATGAGGAAGACAGCTGTACAGGGTCTAAGGTTGCCTGAAATGAAAGAATAGAGGAATTTAGCCCATAAGACCATTCATGGCATGGCCCATTCTAACTTTTATGACATCATCAAAAGGGAATATAAAAATATTCCCTTTATTAATTCCAACCCTCTTACAATGCTGTGAAAATGCATTTTCTCACATTCCTATTTTTTATCTGTGTTCTCCTCTTTCTGATTAAAACAATTTCCCCCTCTCAACACCCCTCTTCAGCCAGCTAAGTTTCATTAAACAAAAATCAAATGACATGTTTGACTTTTATTCTGTCTAGTTGCTGTTCCTCTGAGGCCTAATAATCCACAGTGCTTATTTTTATCAGCCTTCAGGAGCATGTATTAAAACTGATGTTGAATGTTCAGCTTCTATTATGCTGTGAGCACTTTGGGACCACAGAGGTTGACATTTATTACATTTGCTCCCTTGAGTGGCATAGTACTTGAAATATAATAGGTACTCCTTGAATGTTTAGTGAATAAGCAACTGAATGAATAAGGTTCCTGAACTCTTTGTCTTATATTTTCATCAGCAATGTGATTTTCTTCTATCTGGTTGCCCTTCTTCCTTCCAACGCCAGGCTTTCTCTCAGCCAGTCATTCCTAAGCTGCTACTTTCTCCTTGGCTGCTCCTTTATCCCCTGTCCCACATTTACTCTTCAGCTTCCAAAATGTAAATTTGCATAATATAAAGATGATTTGAGATCTAACTTCGTAAAATGTTATTCAACCATTTAAATTGCTGCCCAACTATGTGGTTATGTCCAAATCCATCCCCCATTTCATTATGAGTCACACTGACCACTCTTTCTTGCCATGAAGCTTCTGCCAGCACTGGCTGAACACCAAACAGCAGAAGGGAAGAAACCAGGGGATTTACCTCCCTCCCCCACTTTCTCTGCCTGGGCTGCATTCTTTCCTCACTTCCAGTCCCTACCTGACAAGCCTGTCATACTTTCAGATTCTACTAGACTGTCTCTTCCTGTTGTCATTCTACTCCACAGATGGTTTTCTTCCTACTGCTACTCATTTCACAGTAGCTTTACCTCCCCGTGTTTAGCTCCTTCACTTTGCTGAAGCCTGAGTATTTAGTTCACTGACTTAAATTGCCTTTATTTTGTAATACTTAGAATAGCTTATTTCTTAGTTGAACCTTGACTAATAAAGTGAATTTAGAGATAGGGGAAGAAAGTGGCTAAAATGTGTCTTGCTCTATTTTTTAATTAATTACAAAAAAATCCCTATGTTTTCTGAATGACTGCAGTGACTCTAAATAATTCATTTGCATCATATTGATTTCAATGGACATGGAAAGCTCTGTGAAAGCTAAAAACTAGCAAATGTAAAGGAAAGTAACACTGGAAACATGAATATTATTTTATTCTTTATGGTGACTAACAAAACTTCTTATTCTGTCAAAGACCTAAATTCAGACAAGACAAGTGTTACTTCATGATTCTATAATCTAAGGTTTATTTAGCTAAAAGTAAGCCACTCACATGTAGTTCCATGTAAAATTATTCACCTTAGTTCAACAGATCAAAATTAAATACTGTTGACTCTGTTCCTTGAAATGCCAGACAATATATTTTTTCCACAACATGGGTGGCAAGCAGGTCATATGGGCCAAAGTGGTAAAAATAGATTTCCTGGAAGATTCAGCAAGTTATTCAAATAAAACATGACATCCCAGTAGATTTTCTAATATTTCCAAGAAATGAAATAAGGATATTTAGCTTTGACTTAACCAGGAGCCCATTTTATTCAGGAATTTTAATTAAGTGAATCAAATAATTATGAAGCTTATCATGTATTCTAGCATAAAAAAGCTAGCAATAATACCCTCATATCATGTTCCTAGGTAGAAATCTGGCACCATATACTCCTTGAAAGAAGTCCAGGGAAACACACACAAAAATAAAGCAAAGACAACAAAACCCAAGGTGAAAATGTGCCAACTACTCTAGTTCCAGACTTATAATGCAAAACAAAGGCCCTTTATCTTTACACTTTTTGTGTGAGCATATTTACCTTTACACTAGAAGAAGAGGGACACGTGTTCATTATGTTAGTCTGCTAGGGCTGCCATAACAAAGCACCACAGACTAGGAGTCTAAACAACAGAAATGTACATTCTCACAGTTCTAGAGGCTACAAATCAAAGATTAAGACATCAGCAAGATTGGTTTCTTCAAAGCATTTCTCTACTTGAATTGTAGAAAGCCATCTTCTCTCTTTATCTTAAGATGATTATTCCTTTGTGTCTGTCCTAATTTTCTTTTTGCTTAAGGACAATAGCTATATTGGATCAGAGCCCACCCGAATTACCCATCATAACACAATTACCTCTGGAAAGGTCCTATCTCAAAATAGTCACATTCCCAGGTACTGAGGATGACTTCAACATATGAGACATGGGGGAAACAACTCAGCCTACAGCACTCATATAGTGATTGGATGTCTCTTTCAGAGATAATACGTGTTGGACTTGGTGGTGTTGGAACTAAGAATGAAATAAAGAGGAAAACAGAAGACAATAAAAAAAGAGAAGAGAAGAACATAGAATTGTTTTTTCACTATGCTATACTCATATCTGTACTAATGTGACATTCTTTTCCATATTTTGTGCACTTTGTCAATAATAATCATTTCTCTTTTGATATTCCACTTTTAGTGACCTGCATTCAGTGGTTTGCCTTTGTGCTACTTTAGCAGCTGGATGTTTATCAGCACTGATAGTGTTGTCATCCTGTACAATAATCATATATGAGATGCTCTTTGACTTCAGATGGGATTATGTCCTGATAAAGCCATCATAAGCTGAAAGACTATCATAAGTTGAAAATGCACTTCATGCACCTAACCTACTGAATATTACAGTTTAGCCTAGCCTCAGAACACTGCATGGTTGGACAAAATTATCTCACTGTTACTGCCCAACATCATGAAAGGGTATCTATCTCAACCCAGGAAAATATCAAAATTCAAAATTTGAAGTACAAGTTCTACTGAATGCATATCATTTTCACACCATCATGAAGTTGAACCAGTAGAAGTCAGAGACTGTCTGTATAGCTATGTCCTCCATTAAACTGAGAGCCCCTTGAGGAACGGGATGAGTTATTGCATCTTTATGTCACCAGTGCTTGGCTTGGCACCAAGTAGGTCCTACATTAACAACTTCCTGACCCAACAGATATTGTTCACCATTCTCTTTGTGGGAGATGTAGAGGACACAATGATGAGAAAAATCACACACAGTCCCTGCTCTACTGAAACAGTTTAATAAAAGAATCTCAGTGCAATAAACACTGCACAAATCCCCAGCCTAGGTAACTCCACGATCCACAATCAGGAGAAGATATCCTTTATATTTTCTTTTCTAGACACATAGAATTTTATGATGAGCATTATAGTCTGTAGGCAGGGATCTGCTTCCGTCTTAGTAATTCTGTACAACA
This sequence comes from Carollia perspicillata, assembly GCA_004027735.1. Taxonomy (NCBI): domain Eukaryota; kingdom Metazoa; phylum Chordata; class Mammalia; order Chiroptera; family Phyllostomidae; genus Carollia; species Carollia perspicillata. The sequence goes on along the minus strand of PVKM010038808.1, from coordinate 5,299 downwards.
CAAGTAATCATAGGCCCAAGACTTGAATTCTATAGTGAGTCTAATACTATCATGGGTAGGGCCAATTCTAAAAGTTGAGGTGGTATAAATATAGCCTGAGTAAGATGCATGACAAATTATAAACCTCAAAACCTAGAGATGAAATGGTTACAATTCAAAGGGTGGCCATGATGAATGGACTGAATGTGGACTAAACCTTTAATTCCGACTGAGTGGCCTGCCTCACAAGTTACTCAGTGGAGGGGCTGTCCTGCCTGTGTCAGCCCATCTTTACTAGAACCCTTCTACGGGACAGAGATGGTATTTCAAAAACATTCTCTGCCTCTCATCTCTGGGATAAAACGTGTGATCCAAAACAATTTTATATCTAGATGTTTGCACTGGGATTCACCAAATTCCTCTCTGAATGATATACAAGTATTTTTTTAGCCTATTTCTTCAACTTCAAAGTGGCTCAACTTCAGAAATGAAGTATTTTCAAATTTGCTCATACCCAACAGTCAATTACTCTGAAATTTCCTCCATCTCTCCTTCATCACTTCCCCTTTCCCTGCGGTTTAGGTTTTTTAAGTTTATTAATTAGGCTTTCCTCATTAATTTATTTTAACACCATTACTAGTACCTATTATATGCCATTAGTATAACTCCTGCTCTTATGGAGCTTGAGTCCAAGCAACTAAAAGTTAATTCAAACAAGTGTAAGTATTTCTAAGTAAAGAGTATACATGGGTAAGTATTTTAAAAAGACTTTAATGTACAAAGTCCAAGTTGAACATTAGAACCACCTTCATAGACACACCCAGATCTGCAATGGTTCAAACTAAATTCATTTGGGACTTTTTCATCACTCGCCAAAGCCACCAAAAGCTTCTTCTTTAAGAGCATGTATGAAAAAAAGTTGAGGTGACACTCTAAAATTCTAAATGCTTGATAATACTTAAAATATTATGTCAGTAATTCATCACTAATAATTTATATTATAATACATGGCAAGTATTCAATCCACAGAAAATTCATATTCAAAGATCCTTGTATTTCCATATGGCTATGGAAGAAACATGTCTTAAAATATTATTTTTCTACTTTGCTAGTTCCCTTTACTTCATCTTTGGTTCACCGGGTAATTTTGCAAAATTTCTTTGCTCATGTTTTGTAATCAACTTAAAAAAAAACATCACCGCCACCACATCAGCTAAATGTATAAAATATTTATTGGATACAATCACAATCACTTCTATAATATTTTCTTCTTTTGAATGTGGGACACTTCTTATATATAATCCACATAATCATCCACGTATGTGTTCCTTCCAGAGACTTCTGGCATAACAAGTTCTTAAATTGATAAGATACTACAATTGATCTTAGTTAAAAAGTGGAGAAGCAATAATAACAGATTCTCCTTAAAGGTGGAAAGGCTGCATATGAAGGAGACTTTTCACCTGAAAAATTGCATCTACTGGAGTGTTAAGTCAAAGGTCTCAGCCTTGGCATATTTATATAATACCACTTATTGGCTTTTAAAATTATCATCTAAATTAAGAGGAGATTGCTAGAACTAATGATCCGAGGGTCTTATTTGCCATCTCTGTTGGCCTCCAAAGAAGTTACAAATTTCCTAGTTCCAGATCGGTGCAACCACAAAGCAGATTCTTTTCCTAAATGATTTTACTGACAGCATTTTTTCTGTAGCCCCACTTATCACAGTAGAGGCTTAACTGGACGTGGAGAGGAGTCAGAATCAGCCATTGCAATAATATGATGAGTACAAATGAAATGATGATCTAGTCAAAGCACCTGAAGGGAAAAATTACTCCACATGCATAAATACGGGTTTTCCCACAACTAACACATTCAGAGTCTTGGGGGAGGAGCCCTCAATTCTTAAACATTTAGTTTATAAGTCGTCTGGAACCTGGCCCAAAACCTATCTGTGATCTCTCAGGCCCACCCACAGACAATTACAAACACTTTACCTAGCAAGTCTCACAAAGGGAAATTGCCCTCCTCCCACAAGATTTGGTTCACAACCAATGCATTGTAGTCACTGAAGGAAGTGGCACTCAAGGACTTAGCCCCTCTTCTCCGGGCTAGCCGTGCTCTTACATATAGTCTGCATTCCTAGAATAGGCACTTCTATTCGGAGACCTCTTTATCAGGGGTTTTGGGCAGCAGACTTTCCAGGGCACCTCTGCCTAGGTGTCTAAGGCATGGTAGAGGGGAAACTTGAAGATACTTTTTTATCCTCTCTGGTTTAGTGTTCAGTTGTTGTCTATTCCTGGTCTTTTCCCTTCTTCCTTTCCCTTCCCTCTTGGGGTTCTCTCAGCAGTGAAGTGGCCCCACATCTGTGCTGATCCAGCTGGTGCTAGACTAGTACTATGCAATGAGAAAATAAGAAACAGGGGATGGGCCAGTGATTTCTCTATTTACCTTCTTTAATATACTATCGCAGTAAAGGACTGCAGGCTTGATTGTTGCTTTCATTTTGACTACTGTCTTAATTGGCTAATACAGTACCTGGCAGTTCAGCTTTCCAGGTCCTGCCCATCATCTTCCAGGACCATAGTGCAAGAAAATAACAATATTTTCTTTACAGGTTTGAGGGAGATTAAAATATAATAATATATACACAGTGCCTAGCAGAGTTTGTCACCAAATACAAGGAGGCTTTGCCAGCTTTTTTAAAAAAATGTGTAGTTGTATGTGAGTGAAGAGATGACCTTTTACTTGGCTGTACTTAGGAGCCAGACCCAACCAATGCACCTAACCCAGGTAACATCCAGGCACCCCATGGGATGCCACAGTTCTCCCCCTCACAAATCATCAAATGAAAAGACTCTCTTAATGATTTTGTCAACCATGCAGATACCTAGACTCTACCTTAGAAATTCTGATTAGAAAGATCTGGAATGGAACCTTGGAATTAAAATTTTAGCAACTATCCCCAGAAGATTCTGGGACAAGTGACCCACCAGTCTCCTTCCAAAAAACTCAGCCTTCATTTTTATAGGTGAATTTGATGTTTGTATAAATTTTTAGTTCTTTCCAAAAACAATCCAAGATTTTAATCTAAAATCAGGCTGTATGCATATAGACTTTCTTGGTTTGGCCATGCTTATATTTAAAAAAAAAATTAGTTTCCCAACAAATAAGTTCCCATTAAACAACTACCCTTCAGGGATCATATTTTAGCTATGATTTTCACTTAAAAGCACTCCCCACTCTGTTCTATCTCTGTTAGGATTGCACCAGGTTAGAACATGTTTTCAGTAGTCAATTTAATGTGTTTGAAAATGTCTCCACTTGTCTTATGTAAAGGTGAAATTGGTTAACCTAACTCACCACCCTGTTTCTCCCTCTGGAGGGTATCTCCCTCAGAAATGACACTCCTGCCCTTTCTGGTGTTCATGACCTTTGGGTTTTGATGGGTATAATTGGTCAGCTTGTCTTCAGAGTCAGATGATATTCCATCTCCGTCACTTGATAAACTGACCTCTCCTTTTACAGTAAATGGGGTCTCAAGGACCTCTGTCAAGGTCAAGGTCAACTTTGTTTTTAGTCATGCTCTAAATGAGAGCAGCAGGTTGCTAGGTCCTCATGGTATGAGGTGAGCTTGCCCTCTACTAAACACCATTCAAATTGCACCACGGCAGACTGGTTTTGCCTTCATTCGTGCAGTGGGGGAGTGTTAAAGTCAGAAATAGACTCATCCACACGAAAAATATAGATCTCTCGGCTGCATAAACTAACAATTTCTTGGTGTGAGGATTTTGCTCATAGTATTATTTTGGATGAGCTCACACAGACAGTATTTTAATGAAAATCAGCCATTAACAAATAGCTTAAGAGCGTATGAGTATTTAGTAAAGGGCATTTCCATCATATAAATGAAAAGAGCAACTTGAAAGGAGGTATAATTGTTCGTGCTATATATAGACTTCAGCATAGGTAGATCCTATTATAATATATCTCGTTTTTATTGATATTAAAGAATTGATTTTGATTCCCCGGATGTCTGAATCTTCATCTTGTCATCTAACACCTTTATTTAAGAAATAAACAAACAAACAAAACAAACCTTATTAGACCCTTATTGCCAATAAGTGAAAGTATAAACTTCTTATGAGAACATAAATAAGGTTTTCACAATTTGGGTTAAAACAATCTTTCTAATATTTCATGACTCCTACATTTGAATTCTAAAATTTTAGCCAAATCAAACTACATTTATCTAGACAAGCTATTTTCATTCATACTTCTATGCTTTCCACATTCTGTTCTTTCTACTTGAAATACATTTCCCCCTTTTTTCTTCCCTCTTGCCGATATTTGTCCCAACAAGGCATTCCTTTTTCTTGATTTAAATATTATCTTCTCTGTAAAACTTTTCTGATCCTTCCTTTTCCCAATATTCCTTGAATATTCTACTACACCATGATTTAATACAGTAGACTGAGTTTTTGAGGATCTTCTTAAAGCCGGGTAGTGTGCATGTGATATAAAATATAATTTTTTTTCTTTGTTGTGTCTTTATCTGGTTTTGGGATTAGGATGATACTGACTTCGTAAAAAGTTTGGGAGTCTTCCCTCTTCTTGGATTTTTTGGAATAGTCTGAGAAGGATGGGGGTTAGCTCTTCCTTAAATGTTTTGTAAAATTGTCCTGACAAACCATCTAGTAACTCACACAACTCCACTCCAGGAAGACAAACAACCCAATTAAAAATGGGCAAAGGACTTGAACAGACATCTCTGCAAGGAGGACATACAGAGGGCCCAGAGACCTATGGAAGGATGCTCAGCATCGCTAGCCATCAGAGAGATGCAAATTAAAACCACTGTGAGATATCACTTCACACCAGTCAGAATGGCCATCATAAACAAATCAATCAACAACAAGTGCTGGCAAGGTTGTGGAGAAAAGGGAACCTTAGTGCACTGTTGGTGGGAATGCAGACTGGTGCAGCCACTGTGGAAAACAGTATGAAATTTCCTCAGAAAAATTAAAATGGAACTGACTTTTGATCCAGCAATTCCACTGCTGGGATTATACCTTAAGAACCCTGAAACACAAATTCCAAAGAACCTCTGCACCCCAATGTTCATAGCAGCACAATTTACAATAGCCAAGTGCTGGAAGCAACCTAAGTGCCCATCAGTAAATGAATGGATCAAAAAACTGTGGTACATATACACAATGCAATACTATACCGCAGAAATAAAGAAGGAGCTCCTACCCTTTGCAACAGCATGGATGGATCTGGGGAGCATTATGCTAAGTGAAATAAGACCAATACCATA
>PVKM010038807.1:0-13972 GCA_004027735.1 Carollia perspicillata | reverse complement strand
TGAGCAGTAATTAAGAGAGCAAACTTGACTAAATGTACAGATTTTAGCAAAAGAGCATTTAAATTCTATTTAATAGATTTTATTTCTTTCAGTTAATCAACTACTGGGTGTTACCATGCCAAAAAAATTCTGTGATTGCTTTTTCATATTGGCAAAACAACCAGATGCAGAATGTTTTAGGGCTTAAACTTTCTTATAATTCTAATTGCCACCATCACTTTCCTCTTAAGTCTAAGGGAAGAAAGGAAAGAAATAGCAAATTCTACCTTACTGCAAATCACAATCTTTAAACTATGCAAAATATATACATTAACATAAAGCTTAAATAATTTATACCTTAATCACATCATGGTAAATAATTATTTCATTCCATAGCTATACTAATTTTTTATAACTACTGTATCATTTACTTGGAATGATTCTCATTTAATTGAGTAAAATGTTGTTGCAGTTTCTTTCATTAATAAAAATTTAGTGACTGAAAAAATATTTTAATTTCTAAAATGTAACAAGTGAATATTTGCATATATTTCAGCCACATGTATTATTTTTGGGTATATGACTGTTTTCTAGGGATGAGAGGTGCAATTATACTGATTTAAAAAAAACTTCCATAGTGATTATGACTACATTATAAAAGGAAACTTTCTTATTGTTATAATATTGAATTAATTATGGAATGTTTCACCTTTTATGTCCTTAAGTATCAGATAACATGGTGAGTGTATACTATTATGGTATTGTTAAATTTATTTTTCCTCCTCTATTCCCAAACTGATTTTAGCATCTTAAAGATACTATAAGAAACATTGACCTATTGGCGAGCACACAAGAAACCATTAAGGGAGCCCCAGCTGGTGTAACTCAGTGGATTGAGCATGAGCCTGTGAACCAAAGGGTAGCCAATTCAATTCCCAGTCTAGGGCACACGCCTGGGTTTCAGGTCAGTTCCCCAGTAGGGGATAACCACATAGTGATGTTTCTCTCCCTCTCTTTCTTCCTCCCTTTCCCTCTCTAAAAATAAATAAATAAAATCTTTAAAAAAATTGTAGCCCTGGCTGGTGTGGCTCAGTGGATTGAGCTTGGGCCTGCGAATCAAAGGATCGCAGTTCAATTCCTGGTCAGGGCACAAGCCTGGGTTGCAGGCCAGTTCCCTGCAGGGGATGTGTGAGAGGCAACCATACATTGATGTTTCTCTCCCTCTCTCCTGCCCTTCCCTTCTAAAGATGAATGGATAAAATCTTTTTTAAAAATTGTAAAAGAAGCTTGTAAATCTCACCCAGCTTCTGTGTCTTATGAGCAGAGAAACCTAGGACACTTAACTCAGCCTCTGGTCCTTACAAAGAGCAAAATTTAGATTGCAAGCCAGCCTTTGTTTTCCTGGGACTCAAATACCATTTCTTGAGTATATTCAGAGACTTAAGTTTGATTAAGAATAAAAATCTGCTCTTACATTGCATCAGCGGACAACTGTCTACAGCATTAGCTCAGGAGTTCAACTCTCAAATGGATTCCCAATCAATAATTCAGAAATGAAGACAAAATATTCAAAGGTGTGCTTTTAGGGTTCTGGATGAAAAGACCAGGGGTCCAATGGTGAATCTGGTTATATCTGAGTCATGGAACAATGCTTCAAGGACAAAGTATCTGACACTTGTCAAAAGGATGAGGAAGACTTTATTCAGGACTGTAAGGAAATGTGTCCAGGCATACTGCATGTGAAAAGGGGAGAGAAGCCAGGCTCACCTCTGACTGGAACAAGAACAAGTGGAGATTTAAAACCAAGGAGCATGTGGGTGGGAGGGGTGGAGCCAGGGGTCCCTGAGTAGAAAATTACTAGGAGGAGACATGCAGACATCAAGGAAAGGAGATATCCTTGCTAAACTGACCAAACAGCATTCTTGCTGACCACAGGCCTGAGTGACCCATAGGAAGGGTGGAGAATGAAGAATTCGATTAGATATGGAGAGTAATCATGCATCAGTCAACAGTGGAAGGCGTCTCTCTGAACTGACAGATGAAGATTCATGCTAAAGAATGTCCTTGGATTCTTCAAGGACAGACACTAAAGCCCAAGAATGAGGCCTCGTTGAGAACAGTGCTCGGAGAAACATGACTAAAATTTGGTCGAGGCAGGTTTTTTTGCCCAGTGGTCATTGACTAGAAAGATGAAAAGTCTTAAAGACAAAATCTGAATAAAATCGACGCCTATTTTTATCAAATTTTGAAGAGAGTTCATTAACCCTGTTAACATTATGAAAACATGACAGGAAGTGAAATGATAAAACTTCATATGTCTTCTACTTGAAGCTAAAATTGTATCAGGACCTTCACTAACACTTTTTAGTGGGTATTTTACTGACATACTAACTAGTTAAATAAGTGGAGGTGGAACAAATAAAAGATAAAAAACTTGAATTGGAAATAAGCAGTCTTTGTAGTTAGCAAAGGAAATAATTGCCTGCATAGATAACTTTTTTAAATATGAAAATTACCTACTAAAATAATTTAGCAAGTTCTTAAATATTGGATTAATGCATCACAAGGATAAAAGGAAGTAAGTAATTCACCTTTATAATATTATTGTTTAAGATAACTCGGATGAGTTGCATATCAACTGATACATTTTAAAAATAATTATTTTCTTACATACAAAGATTAAATTTAAAACAATGAAATAGAAAAATTCCATTGCACTCACTCTATCTTTTATAAAATAATTTAAAATAATTATGTACATGAGAACTATTTTTAATGTTTGAAAATAATTTTGTTTTATAAAGTGTCTATTAGTGAATTTATAAATAATCAGGAAAACTGTTCCCATGTAAATTGAAGTGAATATAAGTATTGATTAAAATAAAATTCTGTACCAATACACTGTTATTACTGCCTTTAATGTAACAATTAAAAATGATCAGAACCACCATTCCTTTAATGTACATTCAATGCTTAAGTACCGAGATTTAAATAAATTCAGCTGTTTGCCCTAAATGTGATACAAGTCATTAACAGGTTGAGATCAAATATCAAATTATGTGTTTGACAGCAAATCTCTACTGGCAATAACAAAATTCAAAAGCTTAAACATGTGTGGAATTAAAAAAAATAAAAATTTCCCTATAGACACATCTTTCAGGATGAATAAAAATATTTGAATTATCTGCTAGAAATATATTTCTATATCTTTAAGCAAGTAACTTCAAGCTGCCTGCAATCTGATAGACCAAAAAGATACCTGGTAAAATAAATTATCTTTTAAAAATAATAAATGTAGAAAGCATGCATTCTTTCTACTTGTGTGTATATATGAATATCCATTCACATACATATGCATACATTTTACACAACATTGTGTATTTCTGTATATATATAAATCAAATCTATTTCAAAGCATTAATGTAAATATACATTGACTACTTATATATTTCCTTCATTATTTCCAAAGTTTAGAGTGTTTCATAGAGGAAAGTAATAGGTATATCTTTAAAGATTCAACTGTGTTTTACCCATTACAGTAAGAATCATCCTGACTCCTCTCTGTGCTTAAAATAGCTGAACTTGGAATCTGAATGACCCCCTAGTAAGACATACATATTTTGTTTTGGCAAGATGATGCAATCAGTAGTAAACATTTTAAAAAAGAAAAAAAATAGTTCACTGCTAGCTTAAGGGGAGAGAAATACATCACTTGGGACATTGGGCAGATCAAAGACAAAAAGTTAACTCAGAATAGCCGCAGGCCATGCCTTGATTATTTAATAGTCCCTTCTTGAATGTTTAACTTCCCTGTGGGCAGGAAACCAAGTTCCTAAGACACATCAATTTCTAAGAATTGAGCACCTCAGCAGATTGAGCTTAGTTTTAGAAAGTGCAAGAGATTTTGAGTGTTGATCCAAATCAATGTACACTGAAAGGATACTTAACAGCCATGCATTTCAAGATAAATGTGAGAACTTAACAAAGATCAGGCATTGGACTAGCAGTAGATACACAAGAGTCAAAAATTCAAAATAAGCTCCAGAATTTCATGAAGCTTGTATAAAGAAAAAATGCCTTTATGAAAAGATGAAGGCCCTGAGTATATTTCAGGACCAGAGAGAAGAGCAGTATGACTAGACCCTGATCAACTAACACTTCAAACCATGATTGTGATTCCATCATGAAAAGGTTTAAATTTCACCCCCAAACCTTTTCTCTTTTGTAGTGATGGAACTGAGTTGCCATGGAAAGGCTGAATATTAGAAAAGGATCATAAGGAAAGTATTGGGTTGGCCAAAAGTTTTGGGTTTTTTTTGTTTTGTTTTGTTTTTCTGTAAGATGGCTTCAGTAGTGCTTATTTGTCTGTAACTTCACTGGAAACAATTTTATTAGATTTTATTGTGACAGCTGTCATGTCAGCATACATTTTTTAAAAAACATCAAAATTGGTGAATTTTTGTGTTGCAATTTTCATATCGAATATGGAAGAAAATATGCAACATTTTCAGCATATTATATTTTATTATTTCACAAAAGGTAAAAACACAAGGGAAACACACACAAAATGATTTGTGCAGTGTATGCATGAGGTGCCATGACTGATCAAACATGTCAAAAATGTTTTGTGAAGTTTCATGCTGGAGATTTCTCGCTGGACATTGCTCCATGATTGGGAAGACCGATTAAAGTTGATAGCAATCAAATCGAGGCATTGAGAGCAATCAATGTTCTACCACATGGGAAACAGCTGACATACTCAAAATATCCAAATCAATAAAGTTATTAGGAAAAATGAAAAGTATTTCTTTGATTTTACCAAAAAAACCCGTATGGGCTTTTTGGCCAACCCAATAAAAAGTATAAAAAGAACACTATCTTCTAAGACAGATGTGTCAAACTCATTTTCACTGGGGGCCCCATCAGCCTTGCGGTTGCCTTCAAAAGGCTGAAAGTAATTTTAGGACTGTATAATGTAACTACTCCTTAACAGTTAAGCAAGAGCTCGGCCCTGCTGCTGGGTAGAAACAAGGTGTTGGGTGGGATAAAATAAGGTGGAGGGCCAGACTCAGCCCAAGGGCCTTGTGTTTGCCACCTGTGTTCTAGGTAAACAATAATTTGAAATTAACAATAATCTTCATAAATCAATGCATTTCCACTCATAATTACACATACTGCTATAGACTGAATGTTTGTGTCCTCCTCAAATTCATGTTCTGAGACTCTCATCCCCGATGAAGTGTTGAGAGGTAAGGCCTTTGGAAGGTAATTGGATTTGGGTGAGATCAGCTGAGTGGGTCCTCCATGATGGGATGGTGACCATATAAGTGGATGAAGAGAGCAGAGTTCTCTGTGGGCTGTGTGAGAATACAACGAGAAAGTCCTTGTCTACAGGCCAGAAAACAGGCCCTCACCAGAACTGGAACAGGCAGGCACTCTGATGTCAGATGTCCAAGCTAGTCTGTGGGACTTTGTTACAGCAGCCCAAGATGGACTAAGACATGTACCAAAAATGCAATTGGAAATATTTGTTGCTGGTTTTATGCCATGGAGAAAGAAGAATAAGGTAGAAAAGATACCAGAGATTTCATGTAGAATTTCAGTTATCTAGATTTCTACTTTTAATTGTAGTCTAAGTGTTAAAAGAATAGTTTAAAAGACTAGTAAAAAAATTGTTTATTAGAAACAATTATTTTGCAAAAATTGCTGCTGCCAAGTTTACTGGAAAGGGCATGGTCATTGAATTCATCTGGCATTCTAGTTAAATGTCCAAGAGTATCTATTCAGCATGGATTTTAAATATCAATTCATATGGGAATATCAATTTAATATACCAGAATGTTACCTGCCACTCAGTTGCTCTACTGTCTGCAGTAAAATTCAACCTTGTCTTCAGAGCCAGGACATCATGCTCTCATCCTTTCTCACTTAGACTCCCACAATCTCATCTGCTTCCCTGCTATGCTTTCTAAACCCATTCTTCTCTAAGTTGCTTTCCACAGTGTGGTGAATGATCATTCTTAAATACTCATCCGATCAAAATGCTTCCCTGCACAAAACTCTCTAATGGCTAACTGTTAACTACAGGTAAAATCAATTCTACTTTGAGCAGGCTATAAAGTCAGTGACAACAGGTTCCTTGTTTATCTTCAACCCTTCTGTTTAACTCCTGGAAACCTAAATAACAGAAATATGCATGTGTGTATATACACATATATACATATTTATGTGTGTGAATATACATATACATCATCCCTATACTGCAGCCACATTAAATAATTCAAGGGCCTCATACCATCTTATGAATTTTTGTAACTTTGTCCTTTTTACTGGTATATCTAGATTTTCTTTTTATTTTTCTTATTCCCTCTAATTTGACTGATACTTTGTTTAAATATTACTCCTAGATAAAGTTTATTTCTCTTGTTCCTTGGACATCTGTACAAGGTCATTTAGTAGGGTGCTACTGTAATTATCAACTTCATTATAACCCCAGCGTACTATGAAATTCTGAAAGAAAACATTTTTAGTCATGTTTGAAATATAATGTTTGATATGGGCTTAATAACTATAGATAGATTTCTGGGTTTTAACACTGATTAAAAGTACAAATTTAAAGACCTAAACCAAGTAAAATATTTCACTTTATTTAACTAAAGTAAAAATAAAATCTTAAATAAGTTATTTTTCAACATAAATTTGTAGTTAGAGGTTATTTTAATTGTAATTATTGATACCATAGATTTGCTAAACTTTGAACAAAAAATCATTCAAATTTAATAGAAGTCGACTTGACTATAAATTAGATGTTTTTCAAATTTCTTCCGAAATTCATCACATTTCATTCCAAGTGGCTTGACTGCTAATCTATTTTCCTTTTATACTAATATATATTATATATTTTATAAAATAATGAAATTCTGTATGTTTAATTCATTAAATTTTCTATTCAGTTAAATAAATTAAAGCTAAATAGCTATCAAGTCTTTATTGATTGTGCCATGAAAGTGATATCATCATATACTTCTAACAAAAGATGAATGATTTCTAGTCAATTGGATTTTATTACAAAATTTGCATGCATGTGAGTTGGTTATCTTACAGAATAGAGTATTATTATGCTTTGAGAAGTTTGCATACATTTTAAGCCCCTCTCTGGTTGTTTGGTAATATTTTAAAATACGAAGAATAGGCTTGGATTAATCAATTTGAAGAAGATCAGATTATAAGATATCCATATCCATAATATTTAGATAGAAATAGGAAAAAATGTGCTATAACACATTTTTTTATTTAAATAGTGAACTATAAATATACTAAATTGTTGTAACTTAATAGTTGACTTGAGGTAGACTTTAGGATTGAATATGAGTTGAATTAATAACACATTGACAGGTGATTAATAATGTGATTAACTAGAATAATTGCAATTAAGTCAGTGACCTGAGTGACCTTTAGTTTTTTGACTTGTAATAACTGGTTAGGAATTAACAGTTATTTTAGAGTAAAAATTAGTAATGTACTTCACAAGATGTGCTGTAATTGGAAAATGTACTTGGGTGGCATTCAGATACAAATATGATTAGTTGAATGGCTCTGAGGTCACTCACCTACTACAGGGAAGCAGCATTATATTTAAGCGGTTGATTTTTTTTACCCTCAACTGCTCATCAGAGAGTTGACATTTGAAGGTGAGAGAAAGAAAGCAACCTACAAAAGTAGGGCTTTTGGGAAATGGGGAGGAGAGTCAGGCACCACTGATTAGAAACATTCTTTTTATCTCTAAATCCATGAAGGCCTATGAAATAGTTACTTTATTCCACAGCAACAGATATAATATCTTGGTCTTCATAAGTAAAGGGCATTTGATTTTTCTCCTTCAAAGAAAATCAGTTAGAGGCTTTTAGCCTAGGAAGTTCTGACTTGCACAGACTTTTTTCTTTCTTCCTTTTTGTCTTTTTTTTTTTTTATGAACATGCCCAACAATTAGAGTGTAAGTGCAATACCTGGGTTAGAAAGAACAGAGACGACTTACACTGTGCTTTAAGCATTGGATTTTGATAATTTCCATCAGAGAAGATAACAACTTGCTCCACTCAGCATATAAACTCTGTTATTCCAAAGAATAATTGAATTGACTTTAAGTAAATACATCCTAAAGCAGACAAGAAAGCAGAAAACAGTGTGTAACCAAAGTAGCAAAGGAAGACATGAATCAGTAACCAGGAAGAGGCATAACAAAGTCCTGATGATTTGTGAATTAAGAGTCAGAAAAGGGGAAAGGATTAACTTATAAGATAAATAAGTCCTGGGATGTAATGTACAGCACAGGGAACCGAGTCAGTAGCATTGTAATATCTATGTACAGTGACAGATGGTTCCTAGACATTGTGGTGAGAGCTGTGATGTGTATAAAAGTTGAATTCTATGTTGTGCTCCTAAAAGTAATATAATGTACATCAACTATAACTAAGAATAAATCTTACAAAGCTTATTAATACAAATCTTAGGAGAGAATAGAAGTCAATTACAGGTCTGCATTTTAGTCATAAAAACATTAGTTTTATTTTGCTATAAGCACATATATTTACATAATAAAATTATTGTTTGCAAATAGTAGAGAGAGGAGGGATTTCGGTTTATAATATCACCTCTGTCCTTCTAAGGTCACAGCTGATTAAAGAAACAATCAAACACTGGTAAAGAGAGATGCTGGAACCAAGTGGATCAGACATTTTTAATCCTGATCCTCTTCTTCAGAGGGAATAGTTTAGACGTGAACAACACTTCATCAAATAGTTCAAGAACAGTCATTATCTGCATTTTCTTTTGCCTTCTGCTGTGCAAGGAAGTGCACCAGCTTTTCTATAAAATATGAAGACTCATTGGGACCAACCCCAATGCCCATACAGTTATGCAGGAGACATAAAACAGGCAACTAAAAAGTAGCCTAGAATTTAATCACTGGATAAGGGATTCCAAATATTTTATGAGTCAATCTGTCATGGGAAAGGCAAACACAAGTATTTTCCAGGATAAAAAAGCATTTGAATTAAGCCTGTGGTTTCAAACATTGGAAATGAATGAGGGGTAAATACTAATCAGAATGGAACACAGAGTTACAGATATTTCTATCAAAGGAGCTTAGAGTCAGGAGAGGCTTTACATTTCATACCCACACTTGGCCTATATTCAGTAAGTGAAGGAAGTCAGTGACAATGCAGTGCAACTGACTTATATGATTAGAACTCAAGTAGAGAAAACACATTTGAACAATGACCTGCAGAACCCATGACTAGTGGATACAAATGCAGAATCATTCAAGTGAGACCTGGTTAACAGTTGAAACGGGACAGTAGAAAATAAAATGAAGAAGAGACAGGAGGAAAAAATAAAGTGTAGAATTTCTAGTATTTGGACACCTATTTACTGTGGGCAAAAGAAAACTCGAATATAGAGGGACCAAGATGACTGAATTTTGAATCCACTTGCTTGGGTGCTAAACTAATGAAGTGAGTGTTTGGGATATAAGCAATAGATTTTATAGTTAGAAAATGTTGGTTTTTATTTGTGGCTGTATGCTCAGCATATTCTAGAATATACCTAGAAATAAATGTTACATGAATTAATATCTGTTGTAGAATAATATAGCATTGAAGATATTAGCAGTATTATAATTATTTTTATTTAGCTTTTTTAATTATTTGGTTTTATTTGAGTTACGAACTCTCCTACACATAACAAATAATACATAGCATTTCAAATCACATGTTAACATCTTCACCCCTGTCCCTGAATACCATCTCTAATAGTAAAATGAAAAGCAAAGCTGGGTGCTTTGGTTATAAGATTTAAGCCGATTAGTATCTGGCATATGGAAAACACATGCACAAAATATATTTAACTCTTATCTGGCCTACAAGACAAAATGTGGTTTTGCTGATAATCAAATCTATCTTAATTTCCCTAACATTGGATTTCTGTTATATTTCAATCACATTTCTAGTCAATACCTATAAATGCTACATAAGTATTTAAAATATTTCATTTTACTGATGCAGCATGGCTTCAGTCAATAAACACCAGTAGTAGAACATAGTAAATATTATTTACCTTTAACTAATAACTGTGCTGTTATTTCAGAACACCAATTTTGTTCGCTTAGATGTTTTCTCAATTTGTTGACTTAGGTTGTTTTTTTTTAATATTCTTAATTACATAACTACCAGAGTTCATGCTCTCATTCCATAAATATGCATAATAAGGAAAAGGAAATGCATTTCCCAATGGTATTAGATTTGTTTTAGGTACTGTCATTTGAAACAATAAAATTTGTGGATCTTCTAGAGAAAGAGACTAGGAAATTATCTACACCCTCTACTTCAAAGACTCAAGTGCAAGATAATAACAGTCTTTAGTTGGTTACTTATAATTAAATTATTAAAAGAATAAAAGCAATGTGATTATTCCAGAGAAACATATTAGTGAACAAATATGAAAGATATTCATTAATCTTTTTGATGTTTATTATACAGGATATATGAGGTACCAAAGAAGAAAACAATATGAAGGCAAACAAAATGTTTACATGTTTTTCCTGAATCTTTTTATGTTTATTACACACAATATATGAGGTACAAAGTAGAAAACCATATGAAGGCAAACAAAATATTTATATGTTGTGTAATTAATGTATTAAACTGATATGAAGTATAAAATGAGACAAGTTACAATGAGAAATTAGTGGAAGATGTAAGTACCCCATTCTCGAAGACAATGAGAAACTATATTCTATCATGTAAATGATAATTTATGTAGAAGTATAATTTGTCTATAAATTAGTGTCTATTATTTGACAAACTAATAAGCTCTAAGATATAAGTACAATATATTGTAAAGGTATAAACATTAAAGATTAATTTAAATGAGACTTTATTTAAAAAAGCATTTGGAATAAGTTAAGGCTTGAGCTAGTTTGAAAACTAAGTATATTTATGTAAGGATGGTATTGTAAATGCGGTACCGAGAAGAAGGTTCAGAAGGGTTTCAGGAACTGATCTGATCTAGACCTGCGGTTGTCAAAACTAAGAGTATTGAAATAACTTTGGAAGATTTTTAGAATCACATATTCCCTGGCACTAATCCAGATCTACCTACTAACAATTCCCAGTGTCTGGTAGACAGGGATTGATAGTGGAGGAATTACAATGCCTGGAATATATATATATATATATATATATATATAATTTCATGAGTAAACTGAAAAATGATAGGTCAAGTGGTAATATGAAATTTTTATTTTATAAATATCATTCTGATTAAAGTGTGTACAATTTATGGAGAGGTAAATGAGGTACATTTGACCAATTATGAAGCTATGACAATTACACAGTTGAATGATAGAGAATAACTGATCTTGCATACTATACACACTACAGTCATAAAAGAAATAAGGAAATAGTGCAAGTTTTTATATTCAAACAGGAAAGTACTATACCCAGTTCAGGCAGTAAAGAAAAAAATTAAATATGTTCAAACAGGAAAGTAATATACCCAGTTTGGGCAGTAAAGAAAAAAATTAAATATGTTAATTCTATTATGCTGGGAAAAACAAGCTTACATGCACAGTTTTGGGCCTATGCTTAGCCACATAAGAATGAGGCTTGAGATTGGATCACCTGAAGTCTGTTCAAAAACGTCCAGTCATTGTAAACATAATGAGAATGGTTTGCACAACCGGTGAACAACCATCAATGTAATCTGACAGCCAAGGAGAGTTGACTGGAATGCACTTGTGTGAACAATGACTGCTTCACTGTACTAGAGGTACTCTGTATTTCACGGTACTGTATTTCATGGTACTCTGTTTGACACATTCTGTGACAGGGACAAAGGAAGGAAATTGTGTTTGAAGATTGTAGTAATGTAATATGTAATGATCTAAATGTGTTATTCCAGAGTCTCCGCCCAAATGCCTGTGGAAAATTTATTTGGTGTTTGGTGAGAGTTATCAAAAGCTCAGGGAGAGGGCAGGGATAAAGACAAAGAGTTTGGGGTATCTTAGAAAAAATATCCAAAAGGTGGGATGTATGTGAAATAGAAGTGATAATCCAATAAAGAAAAGTAAATGATGTGACAATTATCTCTTTTCCAGTTCATGAATCTGTCTCATAGGAAATGATTCCATTAAATGTATGTTGTAAGGATGGAAATAGGCAATAAACCATTTAAAATGAATTATTTAAATAAACATAATAGTACATACTATGTAGGAAGTAAACAGGATGAATAAATAATTTTAGTTGGAGTTTTCAGTGGAAGATTTTCTTTAAAGCACATATTTAATCTGAAATGTGTGGATTGTGAAATTCTTAGGGAACAGTTTTTCAGTAAAAAAAAATAAAAAAGGAACAGGTGCAAATGTTGAAGAGGAGAAATGCTGGCTGGCTGCCTCTGAAGAAGATAATGCACCTCTCCTGTAATAAACGGAAGAGCTTAATGAACAGTGGGAGGAGTATAACTTTATTCACAGTAAAATAAATAAAATTACCAGATGCAGAAAACAAACTAAGCCAAGAACCTGACTGTGAAAAAAGACCTTAAAATTAATGGCTCTCTAGAAATTTGACATTTAGTAAGTTTCCATTATTATCTTCAGATTATATAATTTTCAGTCTTTAAAATATAAAACAGTACTTATTGTCTAAAGCATGTGACCTATGACAGTAGATGTCCCTTGGAGTCAGTAAGATTGATTTGTATGTCAGGGAAGGTGTGTATGTGTATACAGATGCCTGTTCAAGGTCTAGGTTCTCCTGTTACCTTGTCATTACTCAAAAACAAAGTATGAATAAAGCAGGTTAGTAGGACAGAGCTTAAAGTTACTCTATAATTATAAAAGTTGGTAAGAAAAAGGACAAACAATAGGGCAAATTAAGAGTCAATTGAGTAATACATTAAACTAAGAGGGTATGTCGTCACAAGGGAGACAAGACAAAAGTATTTTCAGAAAGGAACTTTCAAATAGCTTTACCAATAGTTCATTCTCATTAAGAATTTCACCTCTCTTTCTCCTTCCCTTCACCTCTCTGTAGAAACAAATAAATAAAATCTTTTAAAAAATGAAGAATTTTGAAAAGATATGTTTAAGTTGAGGATAACAGAAGATTGAAAAGATAGTCATGAGGTGAGTAACTGGAAGGTAAAACTGTAGGAAAGCCTTTTGGAATGATTTTCTGTGAAAGGAAGAAAATTAGGTGGTGACTGAGGTAAGGGGATGCGGTAAGGACAGGTGTTTTTAGAGATGAGAGGGATTTTGTATGTAGATATCCATATATAGTAGTTTAGATGAGTTGTTTTAAATAAAATATAAAAGTGATGCTTACAGAATGAACCTGTAGAAAAATGAAAAGAGACTAGATTACTAGAGCACAAAAAGAGTAGATTGTTCTTCCATAAGGCAGAAAACATTCATCGTTTAGAGGCTGGAGGGAAAGTGAAAACACATGCAGGGATTTGTAAATTACAAATAAATTGTAAATTGTAAATTAAATTGGAAATTGGGAATGTGAAGAGAGTTTCCTCTGATGTCTGCTATATTTTTCAGCTATGCTAAATATTTCTGAGTTGAAGCATGGTGTCGTATGGGTGATATTAAAAGAAATATGAAACTATACGAGAGTAAACTCTGGAATAAGGCCATGATTTGCAAAGGCAATAGTGTGGATTTGCTGGGAAATGTTAAATGCACATTTGAGGCTTGAGCTTATAATTTTATGGTAAAGTAAATTAATCTTGGGTGATTTTTCTCCAACAATATTGAGCTATTCAGGTGAAAGCACGAGTTAACTTGGTTTTAATATGTTTGATTGTAATAATCTTGTCTGGTGAACTATATAAGAAAGGTGCTCATTTTTTCAGTGATCATAGGGCAGCATTATTGCCAAACTATGCAATCTAATTTGGGGAAAAGAGAGGCATGTTGTACAGTAGG
>PVKM010038806.1:0-13977 GCA_004027735.1 Carollia perspicillata | reverse complement strand
GGATCTGGAAGGAGTATCTTGGGGTTCTTTTTTTTTTTAAAAAAAAAGTATTGATTTTAGGAAGAGAAGAAAAGCCCTGGCTGGCGTAGCTCAGTGGGTTGAGCGCAGGCCTGTGAACCAAATAATCGCGGTTCGATTCCCAGTCAGGGCACATGCCTGGGTTGCAGGCCAGTTCCCAGCGGGGGACACACGAGAGGCAACCATACATTGATATTTCTCTCCCTCTCTCCTTCCCTTCTCCTCTAAAGATAAATAAATAAAATCTTTTTTAAAAAAAGAAAGAGAAGAAAGGCAGGGGAAGAGAAGGATCTATTTGTTGTTCCATTTATTGATGCAGTCATTGGTTGATTCTTGTATGTACCCTGACTGAGAATTGAACCTGCAACCTTGGCATATTGGGATGACGCTCTGACCAACTGAGCTACCAGGCCAGGGCTTTGGAGGCTCTTTACTATAAAAAATCATGTTTCATTACCAAGGCTTTGGGGTCCACTAGACCTGATCGATCTGAGTGTGGCTGTACCTTAGGCTTTTCTAAGCCTCTGTTTCCTTACTCATAAAGCAGAAATTGTACTAGTAGCTATCACTTATGGCCGCTGTTAGGGCTAGCACATAGAAAGGGCTGAGACAGTACCTGGGACATAATAAATAGCACTTGGCCTACGAGAGCTAGTTTCGTATAATATAGAGGCTAGACTGCATGTTTAAAAGGCGTGAAGGTCACTGAGTGCTCAGCGCAGTGGCCAGCTGGGCGCCAAGCTTGTTTCTTAGAAAAGAACATCAAAGCGCTTCCCTGTATCCAGAGCTCCGTCCACAAAAGCGGAAAAAGGGGCCGGCCCCCAAAATGCTGGGGAACGAGCTGTGCAGCGTGTGCGGGGACAAGGCCTCCGGCTTCCACTACAACGTGCTGAGCTGTGAGGGCTGCAAGGGGTTCTTCCGCCGCAGTGTCATCAAAGGGGCGCGGTACGTCTGCCACAGCGGGGGCCACTGCCCCATGGACACCTACATGCGTCGCAAGTGCCAGGAGTGTCGCCTTCGCAAATGCCGCCAGGCTGGCATGCGAGAGGAGTGTGAGTACCTGAGGACAGGAGCGGGGAAGGGGCTGACGGGAGAGGGGGGTGTGAGGGCAGACTGGCCGCTGAGTCTGCCGGGCCTTCCTACCTGGTCCCTGCACGGGGATTAAACTCTCTGCTCTTACCCAGTGATCTCTGCTTTTCTGGAGCCTCAAACTACCCCTCGGGCCCATCCTTGCTTCCTGCCACCCCTGCCTCTTCCCTCCTCACGACTGGCCTGTCCTTAGGCGTCCTGTCGGAAGAACAGATCCGACTGAAGAAACTGAAGCGGCAAGAGGAGGAGCAGGCTCAGGCCACACCCCTGCCCCCAAGGGCATCCTCACCTGCCCAAGTCCTGCCCCAGCTCAGCCCAGAGCAACGGGGCATGATTGAGAAGCTGGTGGCTGCCCAGCAGCAGTGTCACAGGCGCTCCTTCTCTGACCGGCTCCGAGTCACGGTACCCGAGGGACCGGGGGAGAGGTGGCCGTGCCCAGGCTGCCAGCCGGCTTCTGGAGGTCCCGCTCAGAGTGGTTTGTTTCTCCCCGCCTTGCCCTTCCGAGCAGCCTTGGCCTGTGGCGCCGGAGCCCCAGAGCTGGGAGGCCCGGCAGCAGCGCTTCGCCCACTTCACTGAGCTGGCCATCGTGTCCGTGCAGGAGATCGTCGACTTTGCCAAACAGCTGCCCGGCTTCCTGCAGCTCAGCCGGGAGGACCAGATCGCCCTGCTGAAGACCTCTGCGATCGAGGTGGCTGGCAGGGCTGAGGGGTGATGGGAGCACCAGAGCAGGGTTGTCTTTGGGAAGGGTCTCCAGATGGCCAGCTGGGAAGCCAGGCCCCCTGGGAAGTAGGGACCTTCCTTTGAAGGCGCCCTATGCCGAGACCAGCCTACCACGTCCCTGTTTGAGGTCTGCTGCTTGTGTTCAGGTGATGCTTCTGGAGACATCGAGGAGGTATAACCCTGGGAGTGAGAGCATCACCTTCCTCAAGGATTTCAGTTATAACCGGGAAGACTTTGCCAAAGCAGGTGAGAACTGAGGTCCCAAAGGGACTGGATTGGACGGATGGGCACTTTTCGTCCTGGGGCCTCCAGAGCCACCGGCCCAGGGTTTGGGTGGCTGTAAAGGGAAGGCCCCACCGGGTCCTCCAAGACAGAAAGTTGGGATGTCGCTCCTGTCCTCTGGTGCCTCAGGCCAGTGGTTCTCAAACTGTGCTCTTGGGAACCTGAGGGAGGGTTCCGTAGAAGTCTCACCTTGGAGAAGAAACAAGGAGGCACAGGAATGTCCCGCATTCCCACTTTAAATGGAGCCAGACAAGAAGCTCCACTTAAGTCCACCTTATAGATCATGCTTCTGCAAATGTTGGCTTGAAGAAAAGATTTTGCAGCTAGGAAAAATAGCTCGAAAACAACCATACCAAACCATTATGCCAAGTCAGTAGCGAGCGAATCTTTCTCAGACGCGCTGTTCAAGGATCACGGGGACTAACCGCCCCCCCCCACCACCGATTCTTCACTTGAGCTTTCCGAGGAGCCATGGAACCATCCCTGATCCACAGCAGAGACGCCCAGATGGGGCAGCTTTAAGATGGGAGTGGGTGCTCCTATCCCTGTCCTGTACTTGGAGTATTTTCTCCAAGAAGTTGTTCCCATTGCCGTTCTCTAGCCGATGCTTGCTTGCAGGCTCAGCAGCGTTGGTTTCCTCATATTCAATTGCTGGTAATGTTTGTGTTATGGGAGTGGAGTTAGGACAGAAGGGAAGGTGGGTGGTGTTGGAGGGACTGGAACCGAGAGGCTGCACAGGGGACTGAGTAGTGTAACCACTGAGGGAGTGGGTCTGTGAAATATGGCTGATGCTATGACTCCACTCTTGGGGTTGGGAGGTCCTGGTTTCCGGGGCAGAGCTCATAAAACCTTCTGAGCTGTCTGGTGACTCAGGCCAGCTCATGTCCCTATTATTGGCCCAACACAGGCTGCCCAGGGAACTTTCTGGAAAGGCCTCCCTTTCCTGTAGGGCACCGTGGGACTGTGTTGGCACCTTTTGCCTTCTGTGTGCTGCCAGAATGTACAGGCGCCTAATACGGACATTTAATGACTGCGTCCATCCTTAAAAGCCCAGCCCTGCCCGCTTTCTCTACCAACCCATCTCCCCTCAGGTGGTTATTATCCCAGTCCTTCTCCTTCATAACATCCTCCATCCTGAACCCTTCCCATTCTCTTGTGTGTGTTCCTTCAGCACTTGCAGGCTTGGGTCCTCTGCACCTGTACCTGCGTATAGATTCATTTCTATAAGCGGTTCTGATGTCATCTTTGCCGTTCCCTTGTCACTGTGTCAGTGAGGTCTTGGGGAGAAGGGACGGGCTCTCTCTGCTCCGCCCTCCTTCCCCCTGCGTGACCAGTGACACGGGCTGATGGCCTTGCAGATGCTCACTCAGCAGGCAGTGGCAGACCCTGTCAGGGCGCCCGGTCCAATTCTAGAACCTCCTCGTCCTTTCTCTACATACAGGCTATTCAGCACAATTCAAGGCTCAAAACCTCACC
The DNA here is from genome assembly GCA_004027735.1 of Carollia perspicillata. Taxonomy (NCBI): domain Eukaryota; kingdom Metazoa; phylum Chordata; class Mammalia; order Chiroptera; family Phyllostomidae; genus Carollia; species Carollia perspicillata. The sequence goes on along the minus strand of PVKM010038806.1, from coordinate 10,392 downwards.
AACAAATGCTTTATAAAATGGGGCTTGTCCATTAAATGAATCAACACACACTTGATAAACATCAGGGTGAAAGTACAGGAAGTGAGTAATGGAGAAACCTCGAATGGAAAAGTTAGCAGCTGTTTGCTAGAAGAAATCCGAGAAGGCTTAGGGGAGGGCCTGGGGCAGGGCCACTTTGACAGGTGGACAGGTGCTCTTTAGATATCCTGGCTTCAGGTTGTGCTTTGTTGAATATCAGTCTCCTCATCAAGAAGAGTGGTTCTATTTTTAAATTTTTATTATTTATTTAACAAACACTTACAGAGGAGTTACCATATGTGCCACACATTATTTATTCTAGGGACTAGTATGAGGTAGGTGCCATTATCTCCATTTTACAGATGGGAACACCAAGGCTCAGAGAGGTTAAATAAGTTACCCAGGGTCACACAGCATAGTAAATGGTAGAGCCAGGACCCAAACCCAGGCGGTCTGGCAAAACAATCCACACCTTCAACCACATTGTTAAATATCCCCAGGATATGAAACATGAAATGTATCTCCAATGTTCAAATAAGTAAGGCCAATTGCCCATGAAAAAGTTTTTTTAAACAAGAATGAGTTGCCTCTATTTCTAGTAATGGGGCCCTTGAGAATTTTAATAAGAATAACAATTATTATTATCATTTAATTCAGCACCTCCTATGTTCCGGGGACAGTGCTGAGTGCTTTATCATTTAGCTATCATAACAGTCTTATAACTTCAGATATGATTCCCATTTAACAGATGAGGCCTAGAAAGGTTAAGAAAATTGCCCAAGGTTACAGAGCAGAGCCCTGGAGACTTCTTACTGAGTTCCTAGCATAGCTACTCTCTAAGTTGTAGAATTGAAAGAGAGAAGGAAGTTCCTGCCACTCATGCCACATACCCAGCCTCCCTTCTTCCTCCCCAGGACTACAGGTGGAGTTCATCAACCCCATCTTCGAGTTCTCCAGAGCCATGAATGAGCTGCAACTCAATGATGCTGAGTTTGCTTTGCTCATTGCCATCAGCATCTTTTCTGCAGGTGCGGAGGAGGGGCGAGAGGGAAAATGAGCAAGAGACCTGTACTAAGGAGGGCCGCTGGCCCCATAGCACAGGCACCCATAGTGGGTGGAGGCCCTTGCTGTCTGTGTTACTCGGGGGTGGGAGAGGTAGGGTGGGACACGTTCCCATTTTTGGTTGTGATTTGGGGTATGAAACTGACCCTGGCCAGACTTGCTCCTCAACTCTGTTGGTGAACTATAGACCGGCCCAATGTGCAGGATCAGCTCCAAGTAGAGAGGCTGCAACACACCTATGTGGAGGCCCTGCATGCCTACGTCTCCATCCACCACCCTCATGTGAGTCTGCCCTGGGAGCCCTTTCACCTCCACACAGGCTCGATCCCTGACACGACTCTGCCTTCAAGAATCCCCGCCTGATTACATCCTGTAGACCACAGGTGGCAAACACAAGGCCCGAAGGCTGAATCCGGCCTTCCACCTTGTTTTATCCAGCCCACACCTTGTTTCTACCCAGCAGCAGCACTACCGAGCTCCTTGCCCCTAGTTAAGGAGTAGTTACAATTACACAGTCCTAAAATTACATTCGGCCCTTTGAAGGCGACCTCGAGGCTGATGTGCCCCTCACCCGCGTGAAAATGAGTTTGACACCCCTGGTGTACACAGTTCTCTGCCTCTCCCATAACTCCCCTACCCTTGCGCCCCTTCCCTGGGGAGAGACACAGTCTGTACTTGTCCTCCTCCCCCAGGACCGACTGATGTTCCCACGGATGCTAATGAAGCTGGTGAGCCTCCGGACACTGAGCAGCGTCCACTCAGAGCAAGTGTTTGCCTTGCGCCTGCAGGACAAAAAGCTTCCCCCTCTGCTCTCCGAGATCTGGGATGTGCACGAGTGATTGTCCTTCCCCCTTATCTTGTTTTCTGGGCTGGTGGAGGCCCCATGGCTGCCTCCTAGAGGTGGAACAGACTGAGTAGGGCAAACATTCCTGGAAGCTGGGCGAAGGAGATCCTCGCGTGGCATTAAAGGAGAGTCAAAGGGTTGGGAGTTTGTGGCTGCCGGCATTGGGGGTCCTGCCAAAGCTGAGCTCCGTATGAACACTATACTGACCCACCAAACGAATGAACCTGGGGCCACTTTGCACTAGGTTCTCCACGGCGCTGCTGATGCTGCCTCCACCATTTCCTGTCTTCCCCACGGGGCCCCACGAGAAATTCTCCAATGTCACTCTGCGGCTTGGCCATAAATGTCTCGAGGCTGCCTGTCTGATAGGTCGGACTGGTACTGTTTGTACAAGAAACCCGAAATGAATACAGAATGAGAGAAGCAATTTCTGGATTGGGGGTGGGGAAACGGCCACAGGGGAGGGACGCCTGTGTCCTTTAGGCTCATCTCGAGACTCAGAACTGGGAGACAAGTCCAAGTGCCAGCCTCCTTTTACTAGCCCCCATTGCTCCCTGGGGTCCATGAAATGCCCATATCCCCTTCCCCTTTCATGATGGGGGTAGAGGGTCAAGTTGTCTTTCTGTGGGGAAGGGGGTGTTGAGTTTTCAGAACTAGCATTTCCGCCAAGCACCTGTGTTCGTTTCGGTCCCCAGACTATGGGACGGGAAGAAAGGTCCCCGGAGGCCAGGGAGACGCTGCCCAGCCTGCGGTTGGGCCTCTCCGAAGGGCTGGACTCTGTTTCCCAGCGGGCACCGCGGCACCGCTCACGCCCCCTTCCCTTGGCGCTTACCCGGTGTAGGTGCTACTGCGTCTTCCGGCTTTGATTCCCCCCGCCCCCCTGAATTGGTAGGCTCCACTGCCGGGGCAGACGGCTTTTCAGCACGAGCGGCTGGGAGCTTCCAAGCCGTGTGCGGGGGGAGAGAGGTGAGAGCGGTGTGTGTGTGTGTGTGCGCGTGCGGGGGAGGATCAGAAACTCAGGAGCAGTTTATCCTGAGAAGTAGCTTCCCAGTCAGTCCACACTTCGTCGGAGTGGGCTCTATCACCATGTCGAATTAAAACCTGTTTGCGCAACCTTGGCACGCAGTGGCGCTGGGCTGGCCCTGCGCTCCCCATCGCGTTCCCACTCCCACTCCTATAGGTGTGTGCGTAGCCGCCTGTCTCCCGGGTCGGCTCCACCTTTCAGCGCTTGGCTTGGTGCCACCCTCTACCCCTGCGGGGGTTAATGGTAGGGCCCACCACCCTCCTCACCCTCCTCTCCCTTAGCTGGTCGGAGCGGTACGCGCCCCCCTCCCCCCGCCCCGGTGCAGACGCGGAACTGGCCCCGCGCCGTGGAGCGACGGACGCTCTGCTGCCGGGGGACAACCGGCCGGATCTGGTCGGTCCCCCAAAGCTCAGGAGGTAGGAAGGTCCGGTCCACTGGAGGCACTGGAAGGGTATTTGGGACGGGGCTCCTAGGAGGAAAACGGGCTCGGAGAGGAAGCAGGGGCTCTACGGAGGAAAGAGGTTTCAGGAGGCCCTAAAGGAACGTCAGGGCGCGTGGGGTCTCGAGAGCGAGTAAGGGGTCTGCACGGAAGGGGCGGGGCTAGAAGTGGGGGAGAGTCGCTGATGGGGTGCGGGCTACTGCACCTGGCTCAGCTAGCCGCTGCCTGGCTCGGTTCTTGCCGGACGGGCGGGCGGCACTGGTTCCGGGGCGGAGGCGGGGGAGAACTGTCCAGCAGGTGAGGGGGCGGGCAGAGCTGTCCAGCCCAAGGACCCACCCGGGATGGCACCTGGCGCGCGCGCGTGTGTGTGCGTGTGCCTTTGCACCTTATTTTTGGTTATGGGTTGAAGAACTACGTTTGGTTCTTTAAAATATATATTTTTATTTTGGTGTTTCAAAATAGGCTTGTTAGTGAGTGGAGACACCGTTTAGCCTTTCCTGCAACTGCTTCCCTCCGCATCCTCGTGCATCTCCAAATTCTTCCTCCTTTTTTTGCCCTCCCCTCCTTCCCAGCCCTGCCTATAGCTTGCCTCATTGCTCTCTGTTCTCTCCCATGCTGGACCCAGTTTGTGTTGATGTGCTTGCAAGGTCACTGCCTGGGGAGGGGGAGGAGGATAGAGAGCCTTTTGTGCTCACGTCAGCAAAGATGTCATATCGCTCTTTGGTTCCTGTGGTTTTACTATGAAATTCTGCCCTTAAAGAAGAGCGAATTCATAGGGCTGGTTGTAGGCTGAAACGACATCGGTAACTTACAGAAAGGCCTGTGGGTTGCAAATCTGCGTCTGGACCGAGTGGATGGTGATGCAGGACTTCAGCAGATCGGTATGCATTTTGAGCTTGATGCCTTTGGAATATAGGATCGAGGAACCAGGGGCTCCGTGTTAGTAAATATGGTTGAGGCAGGAGGCAGAATCTGAGCTTGGGTGGGTAAGAAGGCAGAGTGTGAGTTATAGGTGGTGTTAGAGGATTTGTGAGCAGGGGAGAGGTTGAGAAGGAAGCCTTTCCTTATTTCTGCAATCCGACTAACCAGAGGCAGTGCTGTTCATGAGCTAGGAACTGTGGCTAAAAATCCATCCCTCTGCTAGTAGCTAGAACACTGACAAGATCTCAGGATCCTTGTGGCTCTGGAGGGAGATGAGCTCTGTAGACCATGATAATGACTTGATTTTTGGGAAGTGATTCTCAGTGGAGAGGGGCTGGGATCCCACCGCTGGAAGCCTGATGCCTACTACATTAGCAGAAGATGCTTCAGGTGTGTGATCTTTGAGATTTTTGGCAGGAAAGGGTTCCTGATCTTCAGTGTAAATATAAATTTCAAGGCTTAGCCTGGAGCTTGGCCCTGTAAATTCTGTTTTATTTTAAGATACAGCAGATCCTCAAATAATGTCGTTTTGTATGACATTGTTTAGCTATAATGTCGATGAGATGCCTTAGGAATTTAACTCTTATTAATGTCAGTTAACCAATGGCAAAATGGGCTTTGTTATGTGTCGTTTCACTTAAAGTTGCGGAACCTGGTGGCATTAAGTGAAGACTTACTGTACTTTGGCTCTCACCCTGGGCAGTGTCCACATAATTCTTCATAGAACGAATTATGCTTTTACCCATTTGCCACTTCAGTTCCGCTGCTCTCCTGTTCTCATTCTGGTTGGGAAGAGCTCAGGTCAGCTCTGTAACGGTGCCCCGCCTTCTGCATTATGCTCGTAGCAGAGGAGAGGATCAGAGGACTTCCCGGGCGGCAGTAATGCCTAGAAATGAGTCTGCTGCATGCTGGGGCACTTGGCGTTGGTTGTGTGGAAAGGAGATATCTCTGTCAAACTCCAGAATTAGGACAGAGTGCAAAGAAATGACAGATGGGGAGAAGATAACCTAATAATTCGCAGGTGCTGTCAGTGGAAGCGATGTCTCCAGATTCAAGGAGAGTGGATTGTTACGAGCCCTGGCCGACTCTGGAGTAGCAGCTGCTAGCACTGTGAGGTCACACGCAGGCGAGGGACTGTGGCTCGGCTATAAATAGTACTGGGAGCCAGAGTAGCTATGGAGATAACACTGAATCCTGTTACCTGCTGGTCCTCTATTGGGAGCAAGGGAAAGGAGGAAGCAGTATTTTGAGGATTTGAGAGGTATTGCAACACTTCTTTAATTATTAAGCAGGGGAGAAAAAAGATAGAACTTCTTCTAGTCATTATCTGTACCAAATAGGGCCTTAAGCATACAGGAAGTGTGTATGTGTGCATGGGCACACATGCAGTGATGAAAAAGGGACTGGTGTGAGTGTGTGGGTAGTGCAGTGGGATTCTCTGTGTATAGTGAACGAGGTCTCAGTGTGGCCACATGCAGGGCACAGAGGTGGAATTCTGGAAGCACTGAAAATCATCTTGAGGTAGAGTGACACATTTTATTACAGAAGTGCATGGGAGATCCAACAGGAAAAAAAAAACTATAATTAAGACACTGTAAGCTTTTCCTAATTTTTGGACCCTGGTTTAGCAATTCCTCTGAGCACTTCTTCCTGTCCTTGGAGAAATCTTGTTATTTCTGCATCTAGTGCCCAGTCTTTGTAAGCTACAGAAGCACAAGGCCCTGTCCGCGTGTGTTGTATTACTGATCCCAGTGCTGGGACCGGAATAGAGGAGAAAGACTATGGTTCAGCACCAAGGGCAGAGCTAGCAGCAGTAGCCACTGAGTCCCTTTTTTGCTTGAAGAGGGAAGAAAAATGGTTTAAATAAAGCAACTGGGTCACAGATATTCTTAATTTGAGATTGCACAGGGTCGAGTAGTCAGCTGCGACTGTCAGAGATGGTCTGAGATTGTCTGAGAGCAATTAACTGTATGGTCTATATGGTAGTTTCACATCAAGCTGGATGTAGAATATTGGAACAGAGAATAATTAGGTTTCCATCTAGAGCTAGGAGTACAGATTAGTGCTGATTAGAGCGTCTGGTTTGATCCTGATCCACCCTGGAGCGGTCCTGAAAGTGACTTAATTTTTGGTATCGTAATGACTGAGTCCAGATTAGGCTTCACTGGGTCTGTGTTTTCAGAAACGGAGCCCACAGGCAAGCCTGAGAACGAACTGGTTTGTAGGGATGGGATGTGAGCCATTATTTATCCTTCTTGTCATTTGACTCTGTGAGCACACAAGCCTGGACCGAACGCTAGGCTGGGGAAAGTGTCAGGTTCTCCCATCTGTAGCACAAAATTGGAAGACCTTCTGTCCTGTGCCCCTGGCTGGGATGAAGCGGACAGGGCTGTGTCCCCTAGGCAGAGCAATGGGTCTTATCGGTACTTTTGTCTGTTAGACTTGCATTTTCAGATAACAACAGGACTGCTCCTGGAAACGCTGACTCCTTGCCTGGTGCCCTGTAGCCTCTCTGAGATGAACTGATGCATTGGAGCCATGGTGCAGAAAAAGAAGTTCTGTCCTCGGTTACTTGACTATCTAGTGATCGTAGGTGCCAGGTAACCAAGAAGAGACTGATTTTTGTCTTGTCATCTGGGATAGCCACACAATTGTTCCCCTCTCCATTTCCATGTTGATTTGCAGGTCTCGTTCTTCCCCTTATTTTGCGCTGGTGGGCCCATGAGTGGTGCCACTGGTGAAAACAACACAATAAGGGGCATTCAGAGTAGCGGCTGGAGGAACAGGGATGGAGCAGAACTTTCTTTGTTTGTTTTCTTAAGATTTTATTTATTTGCTTTTAGAGAGAAGAAGGGAGGGAGAGAAACATCAGCGTGTGGTTGCCTCTCGCACGCCCCCTATGGGGACCTGGCCCGCTACCCAGGCACGTGCCCTGACGGGGAATGGAACCGGCGGCCCTTTGGTTCCCAGGCTGGCACTCAGTCCACTGAGCCACACCAGCCAGGGCAGAACTCTCCTCTTAATGAGCATCTTTGTGTTCTTGAGCAAGTGTACTTTATATGCCTCAGTGTCCTTGTATAAAAAGGAAAAGTACATGTTGCTCCTTCTCTACCTACCTACGTTCTTTTGGTGATTGATTAGTTAACACACCTTGAAAAGGTGTGAGTGATGATAATTTTATTGTCGAAATTTTTCTCTCTTCAGGATAGATGCCTTGCTAACAGTGCAGGCCTCCCTTAACCAACCAGCTAAATGTAGCCCGCAGCACCCGTATTTTCCAAGGTCCTGCAGCTAGTCACTTGATCCGAAATAGCGTATTGAACTGTATTTGTGGACCGTGGTGAGATGTGGTAGAGCATCCCAGCCCCCAGGCTGCTGACTTGGTCTCTGCGTTCTTCAGGCACCCGAGCAGTGACAGCGTGGCCCAGACTCCCGAGCTGCTGCGGCGGTACCCACTGGAGGACCATGCCGAGTTTCCCCTGCCCCCGGACGTCGTGTTCTTCTGCCAGCCAGAGGGCTGTCTGAGTGTGCGGCAGCGGCGCATGAGCCTGCGGGATGACACCTCTTTTGTCTTCACCCTCACGGACAAGGACACTGGGGTCACGCGTTATGGCATCTGTGTTAACTTCTACCGCTCCTTCCAGAAGCGAATGCCTAAGGAGAAGGGAGAGGCTGGGGCAGGGTCCCGTGGGAAGGAAGGACCTCGGGCCACCTGTGCCTCAGAGGAGGCGGGCACCGAGGGCTCGGAGAGCGGCTCGTCCCTGCAGCCTCCCAGCGCCGACTCCACGCCCGATGTGAACCAGTCTCCTCGGGGAAGGCACCGGGCCAAGGCGGGGAGCCGGTCCCGCAACAGCACTCTGACGTCCCTCTGCGTGCTCAGCCACTACCCCTTCTTCTCCACCTTCCGGGAGTGTCTATACACCCTCAAGCGCCTGGTGGACTGCTGTAGCGAGCGGCTGCTGGGCAAGAAACTGGGCATCCCTCGAGGCATCCAGAGGTGCGGTTTGCCACTGGCGCTCGGGAGATGGGGGGGCATTTACGAGATGAGGTGCAACTGGTCTGTGAGGGGCACAGGAGATTTTCTCTGAGGCCTGAAGTTTTTCAGACCTTTCTAAGCACATTATGTTAGTCTTTACTAAGCAAAAGACTGCTGCTGAGTTGGCCCTCCTGCCATAGTTGTGTTTGGATCGGTGCTCAGGAACCGATGCTTCATGATGGGCAGGTCAATGGGCACATTTTCCTACTTGTTCTCACTCTTGTACTCACCCTGTGGGCCTAGCTGAGCTCATAGGGTGGGCTTTTCCAACTGTCGTCATTACACCCTCCCTGCTTTCAGTGGGTTGCCGTGAGGTATCAGCTCCTGGTACTTAGGCGTCTGTTTCCCACTCTCTGCTCCCAGGGACACCATGTGGCGCATCTTCACTGGGTCATTGCTAGTGGAGGAGAAGTCAAGTGCCCTTCTGCACGACCTTCGAGAGATCGAGGCCTGGATCTATCGACTGCTGCGCTCCCCAGTACCCGTCTCGGGGCAGAAGCGAGTCGACATTGAGGTCCTACCCCAGGAGCTCCAGCAAGGGCTGACCTTCGCTCTTCCAGACCCCTCTCGATTCAGCCTGGTGGATTTCCCACTGCACCTGCCCTTGGAACTTCTGGGGGTGGACGCCTGCCTTCAGGTGCTCACCTGCATCCTGTTAGAGCACAAGGTGAGAGGACCAGCTTTCTAGACCTTCCTCAAGCTTTGAAATGTGGCAGAGGCCAAGCCATGAGCTCTTTGAGATCAGAGACTGTGTGTGTTTCATCTTTTTGTCTCCAGGAGGTAATATGATGCTAGGTATATAGCAGCTACTCGGTAGGTGTGTGTCGAACTAAGATACTGGTATCCTGTGGGAGCTGTTCAGAGGGCTTGCCCTTCACTTTAATTATCTTTAACTCTACTGACTGAATTCTCCAGAAATATCAGTTCCGTCCCAGGGAGTGGTCCTGGGATTGCGGGCGCAAGAACTAGGAACGCAGGGAGTGACTCGGGGAAGACCGCCGCTCTGCTTGGATTGGGAGGGGGTGGGCAGAGTGGGGTGCAAAGCGGAGATGATGGCAGGAACTAAGCGCCCGGAGCCACAGGCAGGGTGAAAGAAATGAAATCGCTGTGTTGGAAGCTGTTTTCTTGTAAACCTCGTTGATGCGGCCGAGTGACCCTCACGCCCTGTGGCAGGTGGTGCTGCAGTCCCGAGACTATAACGCCCTCTCCATGTCTGTGATGGCATTTGTGGCCATGATCTACCCCCTGGAGTACATGTTTCCTGTTATCCCCCTGCTGCCCACCTGCATGGCGTCGGCAGAGCAGGTGAGTCTGAGGGTGTCTTCTGTCTCTGTCACCGCTGTGTCCCGACTCTGTCCAGCTCTGGGGGGAAGACTCAATGCCCCGAGAAGCCGTGAATCAGTTGTGGTCCCCAGTCCCCTGCAATGCGACCTGACTTGAGCTGACCTGGTGGTAAAGCCTGTGCTACTGGCGCTGTTTACTTACCCAGTGAGCGTGCATGACTCCAGGCTACTGGCCACAGCACTGCAGGCATTACATACATTTTTCTAAAATCTGAAAAATGCTAAATTTTGAAACACATCTATGTCTGTCTTCAAGGGTTTTGGAAAAGGGATTGTTCCTTTATCTAGAAAAACCCTGCTTTGATAAATGGTCACAACAGGCCTTGGTTCTGTGTCTTCCCCTCTTCCTCCTTTCCACAGCTGCTGTTGGCCCCGACCCCGTACATCATCGGGGTCCCTGCCAGCTTCTTCCTCTATAAACTGGACTTCAAGATGCCCGATGATGTGTGGCTGGTGGATCTGGACAGCAGCAGGGTGAGGTTCTCGGCTGAGCGTGGCGGGGCTACAGTGGGGCGGTGTCCTGTTTCTCTAGACTGCTCCCAGGAAGGTCCTGAGTCGGGGGGTGGTCTCTGCGGTGTGACGCATTGAGGCTATTTTTTTTTAAAGCCCTTTTTAGGACTCCAGGAATGCCAGGAGGTGGTGCTGCCAGAATGAAGTTCTCCCCGCGTCCCAGAGCAGCAGGGCAGTTGTCCTGGCGGGACAGTT
>PVKM010038805.1:0-13988 GCA_004027735.1 Carollia perspicillata | reverse complement strand
GGCAGAGCCTGACCTCCGTTTCTTTCTCTCCCTCTCTGTCTTTGCGTCCCCCTGGGGCCGGCTAGTCCTGGTATCTGGGATAAGAAAGATTTCTTCCCACGCCCTGCTCCTTCATCCCTGGGGGTGCTGCACAGCCAGCCCCCAGCCCATGTTTTCGGTGGAAAGCTAGAGCGAGCGAGACCATCCCGCCGACTCCCAGCCCAGCTGAAGAGACAAAACACACAAACACATACACACAGGAGGAAAAAAAGAGAAAAAAAGGCCAAAAAAAAAAAAAAAAGACAAACGGGAAAAAAATCATAAAAATAAACACACCCAAGCAAGAAGACAAAGGTAAAGAAGACTGCAACGCTTCAGACTCTTGGGACGCCACAGCTAGACCTGCCGCCCCTCGGCTGGACCTGCTGCCCGCCCCTCGGTGGAGGGCCTGAGGATCTAACAGTGCCATGGGGGTCTCCCTAAGTTACTCATCTCTCGCTGCTGCTCGGGAAGGGCAGGTGCCTGCCTCCACCTCCACCAGGACCAGGTGAGCACAGCCTGGTGGCCACGACAGTGCCCAGGCCCCATGGGGCAGGACACCCAGAAAGGCCACCTCTCCCCCGCACCCCCATCGTCACCACCGCCAGGATGTCGGCCAGGCTTCCCACACTGGTGTTGGTGTTTCCAAGCAGGAAGGCAGGCACTGAGGAGGCCGGTGTGGGCAGGGAAGTGACAAGGGCAAAAGAGGGTTGTGGGAGCCCCTGGTCATCACCAGGGGACAAGGACGCGTGGCAGATTCTTTCTCAGGAGTGCCCTGCGGTCAGCCATGGGATGTCTGCCTGCCCCAAGCGTGCATGTGCTGGGCTGGCTTGGGACTCAGCCTTTCATCCCCACGCCTGTCTGTTTGAGAGGAGAAGTCTCTATGCAATTGCTCCCCCAGCCCCACACCCAGCGGCATAGAAGGCCACCCCCCACTGCACCTGCCTGCGGCTCCACACCCCCAGGGTCGGGGTCCACGTTGCACACACTGTAAGAAATGCACTTTCCAAGGAAGGGGCTGTGGGGGCGGAATGGAAAGACCCAGAGGTCTTCAAGAAAGGGGGTCATCTGGAGTCTCCATCCACTGAGCCCTGGGAGGGGAGGACCACCCCCACTTACCCAGAGGAGGTGGGAGGTGACAGTGAGTGGATTAAGTGCCTGATTCCCACCGCCCGCCCCTCTTGGTCCAGCTGAGACGTGAGAGTGGCCTTGGGCATCCCCACCCCTCCCCCACAACCCTGCCACCTCCAGTCCCCAACCCCTCATTGCTATGCTCCCCTCAGAGAGATGGGGACCCCCAGTGGGCCCGAGGGGCAGAGCTGGGTGTCCCCCAAGCATCCTGCCATGCTGGGGCGCGGGGGGCAGGGGCGAGGTCTGGGGAAACTGGTGTCCCCTCCCCCCCACGCCTCCTCTGCCAGTGCCTTACATCCTGGAGCGACGCCCCCTCCCTGGTGCCTCTCAGCCCAAAGGGGGACTACAGTTTGCACTTTTATTTCCCCCAAAAGTGGGCACAGCTAGGGAGGTGCATTGCAGCTGGGCCCCCAGAAGGACTGCAATTCGTGTGATCCCGGACGGGGTGGGGAGTTCTGGTGGAGGGGGTGCCAGCGCCTCTGGGCCCCTGTGCTGCACAGGGGGCCTCCCATCTGCTAAGCGTTTTCCGTTGAGCTGCTCCAAAAACACTAAGCTGGGGACACCGGGTGCCCCCCTACCCCGGCTCCCCAGCCCCATTCCCGCCCCCACCCCAGGATGGCCATCTTGGGGGGGGCCCTGGGAGGAAGTGTTAAGTGTTCTAGGGTCACAAGACCCAAACACAGGGACCCCTCCCAGCCTATCCATCTGAGCCCCCACTGGCCACCTCCAGCCTCCATGCCTGGCGCTGAGGAATATGTACCCCACCATGACCCCTACCCCGGGCCTAGGCCAAAGCTATTGCCCTGAGCAGGGCCTCCGCCCCCTCTGCTCCCAGCCTGGCCTTCTGCTCCTTTCTCTCGGTACCCCTGGGCCTGGCCAGCCTCCCCCCACCCCAACATCTCCAGAAACCAGACTTTCCTCCCAAACCAGCCCAAGGGGCTTGGCGAACCCACTTGATCATACAGAGAAAGACCCAAGGTCCTTCCCCATCAACACCCCCCTTCCCATTGTCCACAGGGGTTCAAGAACCCTTGGTCTGTCCATGAATCCCCAGGGCCCCTCCAGGTGGCCAGTGGGGACCAAAGCATGGGCTGCCCTTCGGGAGGGCAGCTAGGGTACCCGGAAGCTTCTCAGCCGGGAATCTTAGGGCGCAGGTAGGCGTGGTAGGGGAGGGGGCGCCTGGCGGCCCCCAGCGATCTAACTTTGCATGGTGCTTAGTCGAGGACTCCTGTGACCTGGCTCCCGCCGTCAGCTCGCTGGAGCTGACACTGCATGGCGAATCGTACCCGGCTCTATCTCCCAGCCCCAGCCTCCCGGCCCCCACCGCTGCCCCCTCCTCTTTAAAAAAAGATACAAAAAACACCTTGAAAAAAGTCCATGTTTCCTAATTTGCACGAAATTTTTTACCACATGATGTGCCTTGCCTCCCGAAAATAAGTATTACCTTTAAACAATATCAGCGCGAAGGTAGCTGCATGCCCTGCTCGTGTAGTTAAAAAGAAAAAGACGAAACAATGACATGAAATAAAAAGTAAAAATGGAAAAGGGATGTATTTCTATTTGTAAAAATAATAAGGAGAAGAAGCGAGAACTTTTAAACAGAATACACGCTACAAGAGCAATTGCCCTGTGATCGGCCCCGCCGCCCATACCCCACCGGCCCTGGGCTCCGTCTCCGCGGCCCCTGCTGCATTGGGGGTGCTCCCTGGTGCTCCACCACCCCCAGCCCGGCCCCTGGGCTCCAAGGGGTCGTTTCTGAAGCCCCCACCCACAGCAGCAGGCAGACCTCAGGAGTGTGCCCTTGGGCCACTGGCCAGTCCTCCAGATGCCACTCGTGTATGTGAGACCCCAGGCAACGCCCCCGGGGTGGCCGCCCTGCCGACAGCCAGACCCCGCCCATCCCGCTTTCTGTGCAGGCTGGCTTCCCTCTGGCTCAGGGTCGGATTGCTTTCCCACCCCAAAGAGGCTCCCTCTTCCCTCCTTCTTGCCAAAGGACCCATTTGTCCCCCGCCCCTGGAGACTGGCACTGGGGGTCCATTCCCTCCTGCTCTCTCCTTACCCCCCAGCGCCCACTTCTGTGTCTTCCACCTGTGACTACGGAGGGTTATCTGGTATGAAACAAAAAACAAAAACCAAACTCGATATATGCAATGCCTGTCTGTCTGTACCTGTAGGCCTAGCCCAGCCAGCAGAGGCCCAGTCAGGGCAGCCGGAGGGGTCAGGGACAGGCGGGGACACCCCATCACAGGTCTCTGCCTGGGTGGCTGGCCATGCTGTTGTCTTTTTCTTGTTTTTTATTTTCTCTTGTTTTCCTTTCTTTAAGTTCCAACTTCCTCTACCTTTAACTCAGCCACAGGTGAGAGAATATAGCAGGTGGTTAGTGGGGCGGCCCAGAGGAGGGGACGGGGGGCTAGGCGCTCTGCCCTCAGGCCCCAACCTGGGGGGCACGCCAGTTGGACGGTGGTCCCCATTTATTTGCTGCCGCCCCCTTGGACTTTAAAATTGTCTCCAGAGCAGGGTGGGACTTTGTAGAAAGGTCCCAACTTTCATTAGCCGTCATACACTCATCCCACGTTTTCTCCGCAAAAGACACCTCAGCAAGCCCCAGGGGCTGGAGGGGCAGGCAGCCCAGAGCTCGGCCTCGGCTGCGTGACAGCGTCCTTCAGACCTGTCACTTGGCTGGAGAGCCCAAGGCCACATGTGTCAGTTTTCATGTGGCTGGTTTCTGCTTTTCAGGCTCTTTGCCCCGCCCCCACCCAGCCCACCCAGCCCACCCTTCCTCGCCCCCAGCTGTGCCGTTGCCCAGCACTGCAGGCAGTTCCCCCCCAGCCAGCGTGTCATCCTGGGGCTGTTTATTCCTGTTTCTTAGGAAAGCTGTAGGGTCCGTGTTGGGCAGCGTTCCCAGGCGCCTCCCTGCAGGCAGAGTAAGGCAGAAACACCAGGAACCAGACCCCTGACCCCACTCTGCAGTTCAGGTTTATGCCAAGAGCGGGGATAGGGGCCTTTGTTGGATTGGTTTTTGTAGGGCTTTTTTCTTACGTATATGAAACTGACATCTCAGTCCCCTCCCAAGCCCATGTCGCTCACCACCCATCATCCATCCCCACCCATGCTGACCCCCCAGCCTGCCCCTGGGGTCCAGCTCATGCTGTAGAAAAGGACAGGGGGGCCTCCAAATATATGCAAACTGCCCCCATCCCTGTCTCGGTTGAGGGCACCGGACACCCACCAGGGTGGTGAGGGAGGTGTGCGAAGACCTGGCCTGTCTGACTGGGGACAGGGCTTGGGGCCCTGTGTGCCGGTCTGGAACCCAGGTTCTGGCTGAGTTCTGAGTCCCACCCTGAGCTAGACAATCAGACTCAAAAGGAGACTCGGGGGTGCTGTAGCTCCCCAAGCAGCAGACAATTCCAGGCTCAGCCCCACAGATCCCCCTTCCTGCTCCAGGGCCTTCTGTCTGTCCCCAGAGACAGCAGCGTTCCAGGGGCAGGCAGACCTGACCGGACAGTAGCCACCTGTGCAGGCCCCAGGGCCGCTAGCAGCCGTCTGCCCACTTCGGCAAAGGCAGCACACAGGACCCTCCCTCCCTGTTCCGGCCTCCCCGACGGTACTTTGACCTTCAGTGGAGGGATATATATATATATATGTATGAATTTTTTATTATACAGATTATACAGTGGCTACTTTTTGTTTTGGCCTGGAATCTGTCTGAGACTCTGATTTTTACTTTCCCTCTGGAGGGTGTTGGGAAAGGGGTTCCAGAGAGCCACCCTCAGATCCAGCTTCTCCCACATCCTCCCATCTTCTCCATTTCTGCTCCACTGGGCACTTTCTAAAGAGTCCCACCTCCAGGCTGACAGCCTCCCCCACCATCCCCCCATTCCTAAGTGTTTCACAGTGTATGGGGCCGGAACTGACCCCAGAGGCCGACTCCCCGACCCTTGCCCCCAGCAAGGCAAGGAGACAGACCCAAAGCGATACCAGCAGGACTTGTTGCCAGCGATACCAAAACAGACTTTTCCCAAGCAGTGCCTCACATGTCTGCTGGTGTGGCTTTGGGGTTCTCCCCAACCCCCCGGGGGCAGTGGGGGGAGCCAGGCCTCGGGAAAGAGGAGGCAGGATCTAACAGGAAGAAGGGTTCCAGGAGGGGAAGGAAGTCACACACACCCCAAGCCGCTGCCCCTCCCCACAGCCCTCCATTCCACCTCCTGGCTAGGAGGGGACCCACTTGAAAGGGGGCGGGAGCTTCCGCAGCGCCCTCCAGTTCAGAGCCCTAAAGCCCATTCCCAAGCTGTATCAGCAGTTCATTTGTTGATCCTCCTGTCTAGGGTCCCAGCCAGGCCCCCCCCAAACCAAAGCCCCTTCAAGTCCAAGGGTCCTGGCCCCTGCTTCCCACTTCCTGCCCTCCCACCCCCAGGACCCCACGTGGGGAAAGGACAAGAAGAGTGTAGATCAAGGGACAGAGCACACAGCATGGCAGGGGCCAACAGGAAGGAGGGAAAGAGACCCCTTTTCCTCTGATTTTCCTCCCTCCCTCCCTCCCTCCCTTCCTCCCTCCCTCCCTAAAATTTTTGGTGGTGTTGCTGTTCATTTTCTTTTTCCTCAAAGATATTTTTGAGGGTTTTTTTTCTCATTTTATATTTTACTGATATTATCAGGATAGTTTACTCTGTTTCTTGCTTTCTGCTTGCTGCACACGCCGGGTAACACACCCACACACCCGTGCTCATGAACCCAGGTCAGGAGAGGCTCTAGCTGGGTCTGCTCCTCCTCCTCCCCAGTGTGGGGACCAGATGGGGGACACGGGGATATCTGGGCAGACCTGGGCCCAGCCTGCCCCCTCTCCTGGCTCACCCGCCCTGCTCCCTCACATCATACTCCAATCATAACCTTGTATATTATGCAGTCATTTCGGTTTTTGCAGACGCGCCTAAGTACCATTTACAGAAAGTGACTCTGGCTATTATTATTTTGTTTGTTTGTTTCCCTATGCAAAAAAAGAAAAAGAAAAAGGGGGATTCCATAAAAGATTCAATAAAAGGCAAAAAATAAAAAAGAAAAATGTATAAAAATTAAACAAGCTACGCTTCGACTCTTTCTGGCTGTCTTGGGTCCTTTCTGTGTTCAGTGCAGACTGTTCTGTGTTGTATCGAAGTGAAGGGAAGAGGCTGGAGGGGAAGGTGGCCAGCGGAAACAAGGACCCCGACACTTTGGGTGAGCTGGCAGGTGTCCTGAGAACCTTCCATCAAGTGTCCCCAGGGGACTTTTTGCAATGTCTGAAGACATCTGTGGTCATGACTGGGGGAAACTATTGGCATTGAATGGGTGGAGGCCAGGCTTCTGCTCAGCACCCCACCGTGTCCAGGACAGCCCCCCACGGAGGAGTATCCAACCCCAAATGTGAGCAGTGCTGCGGGGGGAGAGACCTGCCTTAGATGGTGGGCTTGGGTGAGCTCTGGGTTCTGGCCCTTCCCAGCTGTGCTTCTGACAGCTCCAACCCTCTCCAGTCCAAGGAAGCGAGACTTCTCCTGCCTTCAGCAGTGAGGTTCTGGCGCCCCCTAGTGGGAACACTGAGGCCCTGGACCCAGAAACCAGGTTCTGGGTGGAGGGGTCAACAGAAGACCCTCACCCACCTCGGTCCCTATCCCCATTCTCTGGCCCCTCGCAGCAGCAGGAAATGGGGGCACTAGCAGGAGATTTTTCTGTGGGGGGCTCATGTGGGATCAGGGGCTCAGTAGAGGGTAGGGAGTCAGCTTGGGTTGGGGGCTCAATGGAGAGGGCTCGGTTGGGTTGAAGGGCCCAGGAGGCCTTGGGGACTCAGTCTGATCTTTAATCTCAGGAGAAGCCTCTATTCTTCAGCCGTTGGCCCCTAGGATGAAGCAGTTACTGGCTTCGGGGGACTATCCCATCACTGCAAACCGTTTACCACCCCTGGATCCCCACTAAATGCCCTAAAAGGGAGGCAGACTTGTAAAAACCCCCCAAAATGAACCCACCAATTGGTAGATGCCCCCTAGTGGGGAAATTCTGCAACCTGCGGACAGACGGTCCTTTGTCCCTTCCCTCCCTCCCCAGCACCTCACCCACTGTGAACCCCCAGACCGTGCACAGAGGACACTGAAGCAGAAAACTTCTGCACTTCCAGACTGCAGTCAGGAAACAACCCCCGACCTTCAGAACTCCCCCAGTCAGAGTGGGAAGTCTCACTTGCCCCACACCATCAGTACCGTGTCAGTGTAAGGAGCAGCTGACATTTATGAGATGCCTTTTGGGTTCTGGGTTCAGTGCTCAGGAGTTTCTAGGCATTATTTCATTGGATCCTCATGAAGACTTAGGAAGGATCCGGTTATTTTCCTGCCCTCTTACAGAGCAGGACACTTCAGCACAGAGACGTGACGTTATGGGCCTGGGGTTACACAACAAGAAAGTTGGGGCTCCCACTCTGTGGAACCAGGAGTGCCGGACAGGACGAGTGGGCTGACGGGGATGTGCAGTCTCAAACCCCAGCTCCTATGTGTTACAGCTTCCAGGACAGGACATATGGTGGGAGGGGCCTCGTCTCCCAGGAAACAGTCCCTGCATTGAGCCTGTTCAAAGTTCATGTTCAAGAGCAGCAAAAGCAAGATTAAAGGAGGAGGGTTGGCTCTGCCCTGGGTCATGCAAAGATAGTACCATCTGCACAGCTCTTTCTTACCTCCCCTTTCGCCAGTGAAAAGTGGACTTAGGTAGTTCCCATGTGGCAGAGATGATAACGGAGGCCAGGGGAGGGACTGGGAGCCAAGCGGTTTCTATGAACTCATGGGAGCAGGACCTCGAGATCCTGGAGGTAGGAGGGCAGGAGGACGAGCTGGCTTCGCTGATAAAATCCAAAGGTCAGCAGAAATCAGGGGTGAGAACAGATCAGGCAGTGGGTAAAAAAGGTTCCTGCAGTGCAGGTGGGGTGGAGGTAGGAGATGGTGGGGGTCATGGGGACGTGGCGAGCTCCTTGTCCAGGGGTGCCCTCCGAGCTTAAGAAGAATTATCAGGTGGAGACCAAGTTTGGGAAAGGTATGTGTAATGCCCAGGGAACTGCAAAGAGCCCTCCAGGAGGACTTTGGGGTGCATCCTGAGCCCTCTTCTTTGAAGGGACACTGCACCCTGATGGAGTCGTTTCCCTGGCCCCAGAACCAGGTCTTTGCTTATAGGGTGCAGAGCAGGTATTTGAGCAACCTTGGGTGCTGCCTGGAGGAGGTGAGCAAGAAGCTTTCATGAGGAGGAGTTCACCATTATTCCATGGTCTGGAGGCTTCTCTTCCTCCTCCAGCTCCAACTACCACCCTCCCTCTCCTTCCTTCTCTTCATTGTTGTAGAGACAAGAAGGGCCCGGATAACCCAATTTCATACGGACTTACAGTCCTTATTGACCTCTTACAATTCTCTTGGAGACCGAGCCCTGCACGCTTTTTGTTTCCATGGTCCGGAAGGGGATGCCGAGGCTCAGTCAGGTGAGAACATTTGCCCAGTTTGAACAGGAAGGAAGTGCTAGAGCCCAGGCTTGCACTACACGATCCCAAATCTGGTCCCTCCGGCTTCCTAGATCTCAAAACGGTGGGCGAGTGGATGGGCAAAGACAGGGGGGACAGACTGATGATGGGTGCGTGACAAATGAGCGGGTGAACGGATGGATGAGCAGATGGACATGTGAATAGGTGGTGGGAAGGCAGATGGGTGGGCAGAGGGGTGGACAGAGAGGAATGGATGACGGAGGGAAGAAGGAAGGACGGAGGGAGGGATAACGGGTGACTGGAAGGAGAAAGGGTTGGGTGAGTGCATGGATACGCAGCCGATGAGCAGATGTGGATAAATAGGTGGGCGCATGAATGAAGGTGGTAAGAGGGAAAGGGATGAGAGACTGCAGATCCCACTGGAAGTGCATAAAGGGGTGGGGTTCTCGGCGAGGGAGCCACCTCACTTGGCAGGTGGTCAGTCAGGAGGGAAGTCAGTGAGGTTATATGAGGGCCCCACGGATTCCGAATTGAAGATTCCCCCCTGGAGCCCCTTCTCACCTCCTCAGAGGAGACTGAGAGGAGAGGGGCTTTGAGAGGGGTGGGGCTCGGAGGGGAGAGGGTTAGGGAAGGCGGAGCCAGGAGAGGATGGGGCCCGCCTGTCACGAGACTCTCGCTGCACCGAATGGCATAGACCGCAGTGAGGACGAGAGTGGCTCCCGGCCCCACCAGCTACGGTTTCCTCTGGGCCACTTCGGGCAGGATCGGCGCAGGGTCAGCGGCCTGACCACCAGGTCAGGGGCCTACCCTTCTTTCTTGTCCTTTCTGCTCCCCAAGGCCTTGCAGGGCTGGGCCCGAACCTGCAGTAGGACCAAAGCCACCTGAAGAGTTTGCAGGGGGTTGTCCAGAATCCGTCTGTCTGGTCTGTTCTTGCCTCTGTCCAACGGGTTCTGGGGTGCAGCCCTGGCTGGAGGAGCAAGTGGGCTGCCCAGAGCACCCCAGGGCAGGGTGTGGCCAGTGCCACTGGAAGTGGAAGGCGGTGCCCCCTTCCCTGGGTTCTGGGCTCCTGGGGAGCGGACCAAGGTCCCAAGCATCCCGGCATCCTGTCTCCCTTAAGTCCACCCTGACCCCCTCACTCCCCACAGCCAGACTCATGAGAGGGGGAGGCTCAGGAAAGGTGGGGAACTCATTTCCTGAGAATCTACCACGTGCCAGGCCTTGCAATGGCCCTTAAGCCCCAGCACCTCCTTCAAGCCTCAGACTCTGAGGGTCAGAACTCCTGCCTTCACACTGCAGGGGAGTCGACTTGAGACACAGAGAGGTCAGGCCGCCTCCCCTGGGCCACACAGCACTGCAGAGAAAGTTCTTCTCCCAGGTAGGAAACAGGGCAAAGAAAGAACACCCCCCACCGCAAACCCCACCACCACCATCCTAGGACCCGAACCCCCAAATCTGACTTTAGCTACAGCCTGCAAACGCTCCCATATTTGGGGCAGCTCTGTCAACAACAGCCAGGGACACCTGCCCCAGTGCCTCCCGCTTTTGAAGCCTCAGTATTTTCAACTGGAAAATGGACTAATTAGGTACAATGGAGACAAAGAGGATTAAGATGCCAGGTGTTCAGTAGGCGCACCTATTAGGGAGTTTATTTCATTCCTTCATTTAGTTTTCCTGCCCATCCGGTGGGCAGTCCTGGAAGTGTTTTGGGTGGGATCCTACCACCCCCGGGGTACAGGCCCCAAAACAGAGATCCAAATGCCATACTGTCAAAGTCTCATCAGGAATATCTAACCATGAAGAAACAGTTAACACCCGGGGCAAGGTCCAGGGCCCAGAGAAAGTGAGAAGGGAAGACCGGAAACTGTGCGGAGGAAGCACTTGTTCCCTCCCTAGAAAATGCAGGGTCCCGGGCCCCACTCCAAGACCCAGTTCTCAGAAATTGAGTTACAAAGTTATGTGACCCAAAACATGGGCAGGAGGAAACGAGCACCGCCCGGGAGACACCCCTGGGGGCTCAAGTCCAGGCCCCAGGGCAGCCAGCTGCAGACTGCAGGGGAAGCGCTCCCCGCCCGGGGCGTCTGTGCGGCCTGAGCAGCCCCAGCTTCCTGCCTGCCCGGGCATCGCCCCCGCTCCCAAAGCTGGCTCTCCCAGAGGAAACAGTCCCAAGGCACGACAGGAGTCCTTCGGAAGGGCTCTGACCAGGTTTTTTTTTTTTATTTTAAAAGATTTTATTTATCTTTAAAGAGGAAGGGAAGGAGAGAGGGAGAGAAATATCAATGTATGGTTGCCTCTTGTGCGTCCCCTGCTGGGAACTGGCCTGCAACCCAGGCAGGTGCCCTGACTAGGAATCGAACCTTGATCCTTTGGTTTGCAGGCCTGCGCTCAATCCACTGAGCTACACCAGCCAGGGCTCTGATCAGTTTTTTAATGCAAGTCCCCAGGAGACAGCCCCTGGCCCATAATGGTTCTGAGAGAGATTCTGACCAAGAGGTATCAGGCAGAGGGAAAAAAAACAGATGGTGGGTAAGAAGCAGGGGGAGCCATGAGACTGTCGGGGCTTGGAGGTTTCTTCACAACCAAGTGCCAGAAGAATCACCGGGCAGGGCCAGTGGGGAGGGGGTACACAGAGACCTCATAAGATGCAAAGAGCCCTCCTGGAGCGGGGAGGCAGGTCCCAGGCCTCTTCATTCGGGCACTATATTTACAACCCAGATGGAGTTATTTAGGTGGTTTCAGGCCCGGGTCATTGGTTATAGAGTGTGGAAGGGGCATCTCTGGGGGTCTGCCTGGAGGAGGCGGGCAGACAGTCTTCACATGGATGTGTTCTTGGCTTTCTCCTCGCTCTCCTCCAGTTCCAGCCCCAAGTTGCTCTCTGCTCTCATGGCTTTTCTCTTCTCTTTCTCCTCCTCTGTCCTCGACCTCCTGCCTTCTCTTCTGTAGAAACACAAAGGCCCAGGCCGCAGTAAGAAACACAGTTGCTCCCATTCAAGGGACACGCACCTGGGCCAGGCCTCCTGATGAGTGTGTTCCAGATGGCACCTTCACCCAGTCCTCAGAACAACCCTAATGAGGCAACGCTGTTGTTTCCACTTCACAAAGGCAGAAAGGAAAGCTCGGCTGTCCCGTGGAGGAGCAGCTGGACGGGTGGGTGCACGTCTTGGGCTCAGCTGAGAATCCTTCAGCCAGGCTGGCCTCCTCCCAGCTCCTACACTCGTGTCCCCAAGCCTTTACCCCCCTAGTCCTGACCTCATGGCCGTGGCACAATGGGCTGGGGGTCAGGAGGGGCTTCTGTGAGGAGAAATCATCTGAGCAGGGTCTGAAGGAGAAGGAGCCAGCCGGAAGATATGCGGAAAGGGGTTCCAGTCAGAGCCCACAATAAGTGCAAAGGCCCTGGGGTAGGAACGTGCTTGAGATGTTCAAGGACACAAAGAGGTCATTTGTGTACACCCATTTCCCCCAGGAGGGGGCTTGCACAGACCCCTGGAGCACACCCACACACACTCACACATCGACATACACTCACAGGCAGTACCTTTGGTCTGAGTCCTGGACCGAACGGGTGTCCGTTATGAACGTGGATTCCTTGTCCTCATCTCTGCAGGAGAGACGGAGACAGGAGGGGTGAGGGTGGGTGAAGGATGGGAAGTGCAGATGGCCGAACCCCAGTCTCCCCAGGGTTAGGGGTCGTGAACTCCAGGAAGCAGGGAGGGGTGGGCAGCGAGGCTATCCTGGTCTGTGGGTGGGGGCCTAAGGAACAGCGGGGAAACGGGGAGAAGGGGAAAGGCACCGGAGAGGGTCAGGAAGTGGGAGGAGGTGGCCAGCACTCTGGGGAAGGAGGAGGGGCGGGATAAGGGCGAAGGGACAGGCGGTGTTGGGGGGGCTCCCACCTCCTTTTGGAGCACCAGAGGCGGTTGGCCAGCAAGAGGACGAAGACGATGAACAGGAACCCCACGACGGCAGCCAGGCCTATCAGCCACGGCTTCAGGCGACGTTCTGTGGCTGTTGGAAGGTAGGGAGGTGGGACGCAGAGATGAGCGAGAGTGAGGCCCCCACCGAAGGTGAGCAGGAGAAGGGAGCCAGGGCTGCTTAGACACACGGGGTCTTGAAAGGGACCCGGTGTCAGAGACGGGTCTGAGAGAAGGGAAACAGGCTAGGGACTCAGCCTCGGGAGGGGGCCCCCAGCGCAGCCCGGCCTCTTTCCTCTCTGCCTCTTCCCTCTTCTCAGGGGATGTGGGGAGCTCATCCCCATGACCCCTCCCCACGCCACCCCCCGGGGTGGGACCCCTACCCTGCTGGGCTTCAGCAGGCAAGAAGAACAGGGCGCCGAGCAAGAGAAGGGTCTCCAGGGTCTCCATGGCCGTGGAGGAGCCAGCAGCTGGAGTGTGCCGTCCAGGTGAGCACAGCGCTCTTTGGCTGGGCAAGGCCCTGCCCAGCCCCTGATAAGGCGCAGGTGGGTCCAGGGCAGGGGCCCTCCCTTCACCCCACCTGGTTGGCATGCCCCCTCCCCTCCAGGGCAGACTCTGGACCTGGTGTAACAATTAACCCGAGGAGACTGGCACCTGTGCCCTGCACCCGCCCAGGACTGCCAACCCCGAGGTCACACAGGCTCCCTGCCTCAGGGGTCAGGCGGAGATGGCTCTGACCTTCTCTCCTGGACTGGGGCTCAGCGCTCATATGTGTCACGTTGTTTCCTCCCGTGACACCCCATGCAGTTGGCCGCCCCCGTTTCATAGCAGCTCAGGGAGGCCGGAAGCTCCGAGGTTGTGCAGCAATAGCCAGAGTTGGCATGTGACCTCTGGTCGCCCTCACCACTGGCTTATGCTGCCACATCCTGGTCCCCTGACCCCTGGGGACCCACAGTCACTGACGGGGTGAGTACCCGGACTGGATGGGATAAGCGACGTGCCCACCAGCCACCACCAAACCCAGCCACTCCCACGTGACCAGAGAACCGGGCACCCCTGGCAGCTGATGACTCAGGCTCAGGGCTCTCCTGCGCATCAACCTTGGTCCCCGGGTTGATTAGATACCAAGCCCTCCCTGGGTGAAGGAGGACCTCACCCTAGCTGCCATGGAACAGCCACGGCCCAGGCACGTGGCAGGAAGGCCAGGGGGGTGGGGGCCTCACACTTCTCAAGGCTCTGTGAGACATTCATGGGATCCCTGGGGGGCTGGAGAATGTCAGCATCATTGCACATGCACTTATGGAGTGCCTACTGTATACCTGGATCTTCCTCCTTTCCTGTGGTCTGAATAAAACCAGCGTGCAGGTGAGTGACTCATGTGACATTGCTCAGACACCCCAGCCCTAGAACAGGCCCACTTCATCCAGCCAGCAGGCACATATGAAGCTCCTACT